>PVKN010000879.1:0-23292 GCA_004027915.1 Capromys pilorides
TTTTTTTTTTTTTTTTTTTTTTTTTTTTTTTTTTTTTTTTTTTTTTTTTTTTTTGTGGTACTGGGGATTGAACTCAGGACCCTGTGGTTGCCAGGCAAGTGCTTATTCCACTGAGCTATCTCCCCAGCCCTGTGTTGGATATTCTGAAGGGGATTTGTTTCCTCTAATTTGTCTGAGGGTCTTGAGCAGGGCTTTTAGGGGAAAAGGATGAGAGATTCTTTTGAATGTACTCCAATAACTAATGGATCACAATAGGACTTTTGTAAAGAAATGGATGCCTGATTTTGTAGACGTTCAAAAAGCGGAACCACATGGCAGCTGGACTTAGGAGAATATGAAAGTGCACAATTGTTTTGGACCTCCCTGGTGTGCCACTAAAGGCACAGCCCCTGCTCGCCAGTGTCAGCTTCTGTCTCCACCCACGTTCCTGCTGCTGCCAACCAGTGCCTTCCCCCTTCTCTGGGCACCAAGAGGGCGCTGCCCAACTCAGGCAGGGAAGGCCGTGGAGCTTGCTCCGTACCCACTCTCATCCCTAGATTCTTCCTTGATATTCGTGTGCCCAGTCACGTTGTCAGGTCCTCTTTGTGATCAGAGGCCCAGTGGCAGGAGCCGCACACCGAGCAGCAAAGCCCTTCCTCTGCTCCCCACCACCAATAGGAAGGTCCCTGCAGTGTCAGCAGCGAACAAGGCAGAGGGAGCGGACCTCTGCCCTGACCTTCCCAGACTCCCGGCACCTCACCCTCACTGGTAACAGGTGGGTTCTCCCAGCACGCCCTCCACCCAGTTCTCACCTCCCCACCCTCAGGGGATTTGTGCTGAATGCTCTTCCCAGGGACAAAGTTGGAGAACAGAAACCGGTTTGCTTGATTTTGGAAACCCTCTGATTTTAGAAACCTCTTTTTTTTCTCTCCTCTCCCTCCCCCTCCCCCTCCCCCCCCCTCCTTTTTTCTTCTTCTCCAAACCGGGGATCGAACTCAGGACCTTGCACTTGCCAGGCAGGCCCTGAGCTATCTCCCCGGCCCCTAGAAACATCTTGGAAAAAAAAAAAGAAAGTAATCTCTTGATATACTTTGTCACAATCTTTTGTTTAAAAAAAGAAAGTTGGGTGTTTAGTTAAAGCAGTGTCTCAAGGGATGGGTCACAGAACGCCTCTGGTTTCATGATTAAAAACAGATGATTATGCCACCTCAGCCCAGAAATTCCTGATCAGATTTCTAGAGAATCTGTTTTCCCACACAGATAAAGCTACTGCACAGTAATATCTGAAAACCACTTGATGATGGTAAAATGAACAAATCTAAGTAGCCAACATGGCAGGCTTCACCCTGTGCCGGGCATGTCACGTGGCCGTCTGCCCCTGGAGTCAGCGCAGCAGCCTCTGAGGAGGTGCTAGTATGATCCCCATGTTGCTCATGGGGGACAGATACCAAGAGGTTAGGAAAGGTTCCCAGTGGCATGTCACTGGCTAGAGGAAGGGCCAGGACTGGATCCAGGGCTGCTGACCTCAGGATCTGTCACTCTATTCTTCGCCCCATCTATGCAAACACCCCGTAATGCTTGCTGACCTCCCACGTCCCCCACAGCTAGTGACTGAGAGGCAAGTGGCCCAGATAGAGTTTTAGGCACTGTCATTTTTCAGCCGTTGGCAACGCCTGGCTGTACCAAATACTTGGTATTTGTGTTGAATGAATGATGAGAGTCCCAGAGTCAGAGCAGAAGGGAAGATGTGGCTGTGGGGGAAGCAGACAGGAGGGGCTGGCTCAGGAGTCTTCTGTACCCTCTTCCCGGAGCAGGTCCAGGGCACAGGCTGAGAGCAAATGCTCAGTCTGTGCGTGAGATCTGCTCTGGCTCATCAGCAGTTGTCCCCATCTGCCAAGCTAACAGAATAGAGAGTGCCTTTCTGATGCGGGTTACAGAGTCCATGGCCCTGCTAGGTACTCGGGCACTGCTGGTCTTAGATTCATGTTCCCATGGTCACAGGAAGCAGCCTTCAAAAGATTAACACCACTTCCAACTGAGCAGTGAGTCTTTGGGTCCAACGCTGATCATGAGGCCAGAGTCCTACAGTCCTTGGAACCTCGTCCCTGCTCATGGTGTGACAACATGAGCACTCCCTGAATCCCAAGTAATGGAGATGGCATTCTGAGGAGAGGCCACCATGAAGCACTCAGAGGATTATGGGAGGGTGGCACCTTAGGAAGTACACTGCACTTCAGGATAGGCCTGGGTCCCTGTCATCTCCTACAGTCAGCCCAGTGTGGCTTCCTGGAAGAGTGACTGTATTGTCTTAAAAGGCCAGTAACTTTGGAGGCAGGTGAAACTGAAGGCTTCCTGGAGAAGGGACAGGCTCTCTGAGCCATCTGACGTGGGGCTTGCTTCATGTCTGCTTAGGTTTACAAAGCAGCCGTGGGGACTACGGGTTGATGGTGGGAAGCAGAGAGGCAAATTTTCTAATGTCTTTTCTGTTGGTTGATTTGTTCTGTGTCCTAAGGGTTCCATAGGGGCTCTAAGTAATTAGGAACCTTGCACTCTGGAAGTTAGCAACAGCCACAGTGTCTTGGAACCACCTGCTCTCGGAGCTTTCGAAACAACCCCACTGCCTCGGTCTGACTCTCCAGCAATTCTGATCACAGGGGTACTGGGTGGGACCTGGATAGCAGAATTTACAAGAGTGGCCCCTGGTCGTTCCAGTGCACAACCAGGATGATGCTAACTCACGCATGCCAACAGAGGGCATACCAGGTCTCAGCCCCTGCCACCCGCCCGCACCCTTGTCTGCCTTTCCAAGGCTCACCTGCGCAGGAGATTGCCAAGCCCAGTGCCAGCCACACCCACCTCTCCTTGCTACGGGCACAGCTGCACAAAGAAGAGTATTTTGGGAGAAAGCCTGTCCTGCTTGCTTTGTCATTCCACATTAGTCACACTTTTTGTCACTGCCACTCCCTTATACCTAACTGCCATTTGTTGGAGTGATTGGTGCCCTCTTTTCTAAATTCTTTCCTTCCCAAGTGCAGAAACCACATCTTCTGTCTCCCTGGAGTGGTTGAACCACTGGGGTTCTCTGACGAGTGGGAAACAAACAAGACCTCCCCATACTTTCCCTCCAGGTCCTCTTCCCATGGCTCCTACTCTCACTGCTGGCACCTGCTGCCCCAGCATGGGCAAAAACCCTTGGACATGTGTCTAGGAGCTGCTGTGGTGGCAGCAGTGAGGTGACAGTCTGAATGTTTGCCCTCTGCTGAGTGAATGCAGCCCCCTTTCCCAGGGCATGTCCAGGCCCACGAGAGGTCCTTTCTGAGCCCCCCTCACTTGCCTTCTGTGGGGGGAGCTCGCCCCCCTCTCGGAGATAAAGAAACCTCTTAGGGTCCCAGGGGAGCAGCCCCCAGGGTGCTGTCCACTCCCTACCTCCCTTATCTCATGCAGACTAGGAAAGGGCTGGGATGCTGGGCTGCCCCAGTGATGGTGAATAAGGTGTACCTCCTTTCAGGGACTCCAGAAAGGTTTCTGCCCCTCTTGGTGACTCTTTTAAGAAGTGGGGTACTTAGTACCTCTTGGCCCTAGCTTTGAATGTGTGGTTTTTGGACAGTCCCTCAACACCTTGGCATATCCTGTCCTACTTCTTATGATGCTGAGAAACTTGGTCTTTATAGGAAATGGTCAGCAAGCGTCCACTGAGATGAGTGCCCAGGCTGCTTAGGAAGATCTGTCACCATGGCGTGTGCGTGCCAAGGCTGGGGGCAGTGATGGGCCTGTCCTCAGCGTGGGCACCTGGGCCTTACCTTAGGCCCCATGTCTCGGAAGGTTCCGCTTTGGCCTCTGCTGGCCAAGTCTCTCCATATGGGGTGGGCCAGGAGATCAGGCCCACCTTCTCACCCATCCCCAGGTGACCAGAATTCCAGAGTCCCCTGCCAAGTGATACTTTGAGCACTTTCATCAGCCTCTTCTGACTCAGTCTTCCAAATAACAGCAGACACAGACATTGTTCAGAACCCTAGGGAACACCCAGGAGGGGTTGTTTGTGCTCTGTGACCAGGTGGGAGTGCCCACACATGGGTGCCAGCGCCAGGCAGGCCACTGGCACAGGCTTCCATTTGATCTCTTGTCCTGAAGACGTTAGAGTTTGGATATGAGCCAGAGACCATGAGAGCCCCTGGTTTTGTCTCTCTGGGTCACCTGGTGAGCGGCAAGGACCGTGAAGCCTGGGTCCTGCCACCCCCGTGTGACGCTGGTTGGGTGAGGTCAGCAGTGCGGTAGCTTTAAGCAAATTCTTCAGGTGGCACTGCTGCTGCTGCTGGAGAGACAGTAGTCACCTCTGGGTCAGAGGGGACAGGGAAGAGAGGAGGGGCTGCGCTGAGCAGGGGAGGGGGCTCGTGCCCCATCCCAAACTTGTTCTTGGATAGATGGAGGTGGCTGTGATGGGAGATGCTGTGTGAGAGGGGTCACTGTTGAGAAGTTGGCCTGAGCTATCTGGGCTGTCAGGGTGGAGTTTGGGGCCCTTCTGGGACATCCTTGGGGCGATGTCTCATGAGCAGGTGGATCTGCACCTTGAACCTCAGTTCAGAGACTCAGGCCTGAGGCTGAGCAGGGAATTCCCAGTGCCTAAGTGGTGGCTAAATCTTATTTGGCCAGAAGCAGAGTGGGAGGGCCAAGAAGGGACCTTCAGCGCTTCAGCTGTAGCCCCAAACTCCACCTCCAGCTGCCAACCCACTCCTCCATCCTAGGCCAGGATCAGCTTCAGCAATGAAGGGTGTCTATTAACTGGGAACAAGGGTCCCTCATGGGCAGGCTAGTGGTGAGAAGATTTAATGACTCTCTCTCTCTCTCTCTCTCTCTCTCTCTCTCTCTCTCTCTCCATCCACCACCTCTGTCCTGACCCACATTTCTTTTTCTCCTCCTACCTGCCCCACTTCTATTTGCCTGGCTTCTCCCCTTCCTCACCCACTGCCCCAAGGTGAAGGTCTGGTTCCAGAACCGCCGCACTAAGCAGAAGAAAGACCAGAGCAGAGACCTGGAGAAGCGGGCGTCCTCTTCAGCTTCTGAGGCCTTTGCCACTTCCAACATCCTGCGGCTGCTGGAGCAGGGCCGGCTGCTCTCCGTGCCCAGGGCACCCACCCTCCTGGCATTGACCCCTGGGCTGCCAGACCCACCTGCTGGCCACAGGGGCACCTCCTTGGGTGACCCCAGGAACTCTTCTCCGCATCTCAACCCTCTGCCCTCAGCCTCGGCATCCCCCCCACTGCCGCCCCCTCTGCCAGCCATCTGCTTTTCCGCAGTCCCACTTCTGGACCTGCCTGCCAGCTACGAACTGGGTTCCTCAGCCTTTGAGCCCTACAGCCGGCTAGAAAGGAAAGTAGGCAGTCCTGGTGGTGGTGGCAAGAAAGCTAACACATAAGACTCCCACCCCTATATGACTCTGAGTCCCCAGCACTGCACTGCCCGAGCCTCCTGGCCCCTGAAGACTGCACTGAACAGGCCCTTAAGGGAGGGCAGCCACCGCGCCCCTCCCACCTGCCCTCAGCTCAGAGACTCGACTGAATGGCCTTGGTCCCACAGCTTGGGTGTGAGTGCAGTGTGTGTGTGTGTGTGTGTGTGCTGTGCATCTCTCACTGAAATAAAGAAAAAAAGAGACAAGAAGGGAAACCATCCCCGCAGCACCACCTCCTTCCCTTTCCTCCGTGTCCTCACCGCAAAGGAAAATGGCTTGAGAGCAAGGAGGTCTTCATATGGGATGGGGTAGAAGCCGGGGTCATAGGCAACTCAGGGTGTCCTCATGTGTGGCTCAGCAGGCCCCGATTCCCACTCTTACATGAACCCCCAAGCCAGGCACTCCAATCCCTGGCACCAACATCAGTGCTTATTTTTTTTTTTTTTTTTCAAACAGAATATTTGAGAGGGAAAAACAGCCACATGCTCCAAGGGAATGAATGATGCAAGGTGAGAACAGATGTGGAGAGAGAAGGGCATGCTGGGTAAGCCCAGACAGCCCACTTTGAGAGAGGGCCTGCCCAGGGCAAAGAGTGCAATAGGAAGCACTCTCTAAAAGGCTTTTTTGTTCACAGTATTTAGCTTTTATTTTGCAGTAGCTGTAGATTTATAATAAATTGCAAAGCTAGGGCAGAGGAGTCTCTTCACCCAGTTTCCTCCAGTGGTTGTGTTTCCAAAGCTACTGTAATACTAAACCAGGAAATTAACATTGGTATTTTGTGTTGAACTCCCTGTCATTTTATCAGCTGTAGATTGCAAACCAAAAATGCAGTCCAGATGCAGAACAGTTCCATCACCACGAAGATGTCCCTGTATCATGCCCACTGCTGCTTTCAACGGAATTCTGGGACAGAGTGGGAATTGTGTTAGAAGAGCCAGAGCCCTGAAATAAGTCCTCAGCCAGAGAATGCAGGGTGAGGGTTGGATCCTTTGGGATGGAAAAACGAGCAGCCTGGTCTAGGCTGTCCTGGGGAACAGGATTTCAAACTGGCTGCCTTGCTCAAGTTGCCTGGCATGGGGTGCCGTATCATGGGGGTCCTCAGAACAGCGCCTTGCCCTTCCCTCTACTCAGGTGATTGCACCTGGGTAAGTACCTACAATGTGGAAAACCCTGAGTCTGGACTGGGCCCAGCCAGCCGCTCCCCTGTGCCCATTCTGCCTGGTGCACCTCACCGATGCTATCTCTGTTGGCCCAGAAGAAGCACAAGGGCATGAAGGGGGCCCCTGGGAAGCAGCAGTCGGTCTTGTATGAAACACAGGTAAGGCTGTGGTCATAGCTTGATTTGTAATCCTAAATATTTAGATACGAAATATGTGGGCTCTGTTTGAACTCAATCCTAGGCTGAAAACGTCAGGGTCCTAGGGTCAGACTGTGAAACCAGCCCTGGTTCTCAGACCTTTTTTGCGGTACCAGGGATTAAACTCAAGACCTTGCACTTGCCACTTGCCAGGCAAGCACTTAATTTCACTGAGCTATCTCCCTGGCCCCTGGTTCTCAGTCTTAAGGAGCCCTAGGTCTGACGCAAAAGACATGGGCTCAGCTTGGGGTTCACACGAGTGGTGGCACCATGAGAGACCTGTCCTAAACTGCGTTCTGGGACATACAGGAAGTATGGCCAGGAGAGAATCCTCCACAGATGTTGGGAAAAGATGGTGATAGGACAACTAGGATTACATGGGGCAAGACGTGTAGGCAGGGGGCCAGATTGGGCAGCCAGCAAGGAGAGGGCAGTCTGCATGCCAAGACCAGAAAGCCCAATGACTGAGGGATTCACACTCACTGTGGGCAGTGGGCTGAGGGATGGCCAGGCACAGAGCTTAAACAGGCCGCATTCCTGCTCTCAGCTTCTCCCTCACCACCCTCCCATGTAGCCGGCCACCTCCCTGGTCTGCACACTGAGCCAGCTTCCCTGTTTACAGTCAGCCTGGGGGAGGAGTGCAGAGGGAGTAGGAGGAGAGGGGAAGAAAGGGAGGGGAGGCTGCAGGCTCAGGCTGGGCAGTTTGTTCCAGCTCCAGCTGGGCCCGAAGTTTTCAGTTCCAAGCTGCCACCAGCTTTCTCAGGCGCGGGCTCCTAGCTGCCACTCACCATGGCTACGAAGGTAGACAGCAGGCCTGGGGGACTCCCCAGCAGTGGCTGTGACCCAAACGCAGTCCGAGAGCACATACAGGCAATCACCAGAAACTACATCAACCACCCCCGAATCAGTGAGTATGGGCCCCATAGCACTGAGGCCAGGGTGGGAAGCTGTGCTGCGCTGGCTGTGGAATCCGAGGTGCTTCGGCCCTGCCTCTTGCCAAGGGGAAGAGGAGACCCAGAGACTAGGGATCTCTGGATCTAGTGGGAGTGATGCAGCAGGGACGGCCTGCAAAAGGGGTTGCCTGTGAAGGTGGAGGGCCCGACCCAGGCTGACCCACAGAAGGGGGCCGGGGTGGCTGTTTCACCATTGTTCTGCCTCAGACACTAAGTCCAGAGAGCACTTCCAACTGTCCCTAAAAGAGAAAGGGACAGAGATCACATGTGCGTGCATCTTCCCATGGGATCTTGTGTGTGTGCGCGTGCGTGTGTGCGTGCGTGTGTGTGTGTGTGTGTGTGTATGTGTGTGTGTGTAACATGCACCAAACACTCAGCCCAAGCTAGCCTATGATGAAGTGGACTTAGGCTAACGGGTGTGGCGATGTAGAGTATGTGAGCATTTGCAGCATGAGGAAATGCGTGACTGTCGTTAGTGGCGCGTGCGTCTTCTAGGCCGGGGAATCTGTACAGAAGCAGGTAAGGGCTGAGCCGGGAGGGTGTGTTCCCACACTTGTTTGGGGGGAGGAAATGAGTAATTGCGTGTGTGTGTGTGTGTGTGTGTGTGTGTGTGTGTGTACTTGAACACACAGAGTGAAGGTGAGTGTGTGCCAGGGGAGAGCTGGGCAACGTCCCGTGTCTGAGTGTGGCAATGTGTGTATGCGGTTAGGGCAGGGGCAGTGCTGGGGCAGGAGTGAGCATATGCACACAGGTGCTGGGTGTGCCCTTATAAGCTTCTCAAGGACCTTCTATGCCTGTTCTATAAGGAGGGGCCAAGTCCCACTGCCTGGCAGAGGACCTGGCAAGCTACAGGAGACCTTAGGGAGCCCCTAGTGTCCTTGTCCGAGGTCATTCTACCTGGCACAGCAAATTCTCAGACCATCGGGGCTCAGTGAAGCAAACCAGCCTGGCCAGCCCCAGCTAATCAGAGCCAAAGGCTCCTCACAGGGTGTGTGGGGTGAGGGGAAAGAGCTTGATGCAGCCACCTCTTCTCCCTCCCTCTCTGGGCAGTCACCAGTGCCACCCAATCATGCATGAGAGGGCAATGCGAACTCAGCCCAGCAGCTCAGGTAGCAGCGCTCCCAATCCCCAGTGTGGGGCACCTGCTGAGGCCTGGGATAGGTGCTGGGCGGAGTGCAGACCCACGCCGAGAAGAAATGGGAGTGGAGTGGGGTCAGGTTTCCCATAGAGGCCCTGCAGGTCCTGTCTGTGGAAGTGGGAGGGGGACAGCAGCTCAGATTGCCCTGTGCCAAAGCTGGAGTCGCCAAGGGCTGGAAATAAGCTGTGATCTGGCCTCAGTGGGTCCGGTGCTGGGGACTGGAGCCCGAGTTGGGAGTCTGACGCTTGCCTTTCCCACGTGGTAACTCTCCCTGCAGGCTGGCTCCACCCTCTGTGGGGACAAGGGAGGCAGCAGTTGAGCAGGGTGTGGGGTCTGAACCCACAGGCTCTGTTCTGCTTTTTGGAAAGTCACCCTGGAAGGCATCCTCCAGGTACAGCCTCACCGGCTGTCACCTCCCCCAGGCAGGACTGTGCGGGCCTGAAGCAGCCTCCAGCCAGTTCCCTCCCCGCCAGCTCCTTATTTACAGTCAACATCTGACAGGTTCTGAGCCAAGATGGGGCCCAGGAGCCAGTGTCTGAAGGCTTACTGTCCTCTTCCAGGATGGCTGCATGTGGCCCCCAGTCGGGCCACCGTGTTTTCATCGTGAAGCTGCCCCAGAGCCAAGGCTGGTGCAGGGACCTGATGCACTCTCGTTGCTGCACAGGATAGTGTCCTCTTCAGAGGCTGCGTAGGGCACCCTTCCTCCTACTCCTGTCCTTTCTGTCTTCCTCAAGAGACTGAGGGAGGACGCAGACAGGCACAGGAGCAGGAACATCTGGACACTCTCTCCAGCTGCTACCCTCCCTCCCTAGGCTGGAGGGCAGACTGCAGGTCCCCGTCTGCCCTTCTTCCCAATCTGGCCTGCCACCCTGGGATGCTAAGATCTCTCCCAGGCTGCCCAGTGCTAGGCAGAGTTCTAGACCGGAGGGTCAACGCCCTAGGGCAGCCTTGGCCACTGGTAGGGAAGCCGTCCCTTTCTGCAGGAGGCAGAGTCCACACAATGGAGGCCAGAAGGTTAACGTTGTCCCTGCAGTGGACAGAGCTGCACAGAAAGCTGGAGTGGGAAGCGTCAGGATGGGGATGAGCACCAGCAATGTCAGCCCTGGGAAGGAAGGCCCCCTCTTGTCTCCCATGGAGCTAGGGTTGTTTCCTCCTCCGTGGGGAGGAGGTGGCATGGAGCTTCATCTGGTTGCTTAGGCAGACAATGCCAGGCTGGGGAAGGGGTACAGCTCGAGCATAGGTTCACAAGGACAAACTGACAGCCTGGTTAGAGGGACAGAGCCAGGTGAGATCACCCAGGGGCTTTGGGCCAAAGCACTGGCTTACTACCTAGCCTCAGTTTCCTCAACTGAAGGGGAAGAAAGCCACTGGGCCTTGGGCTGATTCTAAGACCTCTCAGCCTCCAGTGTCTGCCCTCCCTCCCTTAATCGCCCCAGCTGGGCTCTGGGAGGAGGTGCAGACCTGCTGCCCCGGGCTGGCCCCCAGCCCTGCCTCACGCTTGGGCGCCTGCCTCAGCCCTCGGGGCGCTGCAGGTGTGGCTGGGCCGGCGCTAATTAGAGCGCAGTTCTGGAGCCCCGCTGAGCTTTTGACTGGGCTGGCAGCAGGGAGGTGGGGGTAGGGAGGCAGACCACTGGCCTGCAGCCCAAAGTGCAGCCCAGTGTCAGCAAGGACAATGGAAAGGGTGGCAAGCATCCGGGGGGAGGCCCATTGAGGGAGTGCCCCTCAGGTCATCTGAGCCAGCTCTCTGCTGGCGGCTCGGCACCCCTTCCCCTCCAGGGTCAAGGGGGACATCCAGGGTTGGGTAGTGGCCATAATCCCCGAGTACCACAAGATACCGTCCCGAATTGTGGTGTGTCCTGGGAGCTGCCAGTAGAATCTCTGGGCCTCAGTTTGCCTCTCCGTGCAACCAGCACAGTCAGAGCCGGCGAAGGAAAGGCCTCACCGCTAGTCAAGGTCGTCTGTGCTGCGCAGCCACCTCTTTGTCAGTCAGTGTCCAAACCGCAAGGACAGCGCCAAGAAAAGGTCTGCGCTAGCTTCCGAGGAGACACACACTTGTTGGATGTCGGTGTGCAGCCCTTGCGGGTGCGGAAGGCACTTAGAAGCAAGGCCTTGAAGGGCGTGGGGAGTCCAGGGTTCACCAGAACCAGCCCCCTGAGTGGGTTTTCCACCGTGAAGGTCGGAGACCAGGAGTAACGTCACTCAGCCCCACTAGCAGTCCAGCCTAGAGCCAGGCACGCAGGCTGCTAAGGCCGCGCAGGGAAGCTGGCGCACGGCAGGCTGGTGCGCGAAGGCACCAGGCACCGGGTGGGCCTGGCTGGGGCAGCCCTCCGCCCCGCCTTCCCCCGGGGGAAACGGAAAAGCTGGAGCCCAGAGGGCCCGCCGGCGAGCCCTGAGCCGCAGCCCCTGGTGCTTCCAGAGCAGCCGCCTCCCTCCACAGCAGTGCGTCCTCTAAGCCCGAATCCTCCAGCTGCACTGCTCCGCCGCCCCTCCCCAGGTAAAGTTGTGGGACGTCACAGCTAATGGGGCTTTCTTGTGACCGGAGCCGTGACCTGCGGGGAGGAGGTGGAATTGGAAGCGGTTCCCTGGGGCTTTCCTCCCAGGCCCGCCCCCTCCCGACGCCCTTCTTCCAGACCACCCACCCTGCGCCTTTTTACCCCAGGTTCGCGGCTGTCTTCTCCCATTTCAGTCCCGAGTTTCTCTGAAGCAGCAAGATGCTGGCCCTTCGTGAGGGTTTTAAAATGTGGCCTCGGGGCCAGGGAGATAGCTCCGTGGCACAAGGGCCTGCCTGGCAAGTGCAAGGTCCTGAGTTTGAACCCCGGTCCCACCAAAATAAATAAATAAATAAATAAATAAATAAATAAATAAATAAAAAAAAAAAATGTGGGGGCCGGCGAGATGGCTCAGTCGTCTAAAGCGCCTGCTTAGGCAAGCTTAGGCAACCCCAGGGACCACGGTTCAATCCCCGGCCCCACATGCTGCGCCAGCCCCACCCCTAGGGCAGGCTGAGCCGGCCATAAAAATAAATAAATAAATAAACAAATAAATAAATATTAAAAAAAAAAAATGTGGCCTCTCCTGAGGCCCCTGCTGGCCCCGGAGGCGAAATTCACTCCTCTTCTTGGTGCTGTGGTGCTGCCTTCTTGTTTCGTGGTTTGCTTTCCGCAGCCTAACTCTAATGATCCAAGCAATTGTGTCGGGACACCCCGTGGACAGGAGACTGTGTGTGGCTGGCAGTTTTTTTCCTGCCAAGGAAGGTGATGCCTGGGCCTTTCCCCCCCCTACCGTCCCCCGGGGTCTCTCTGTGCCTGCCACCACTGCAACATTATATATCCTCTTTCTAGTTTTTTCCATCAGTCTTCAGGGGAAACAGACAGGGTTTAGAGGTTGAAGCCTCAAGCCAGGTGAAGGTACCCTGTTTTGGTTTGGGGTCCAGGCACTCTGGTTCTGATGTGGGACGAGGGAATGAATCGGAGGAGCCAGGGAGTGTCCCCATAATTCATCCACTAAACACTTGCAGAGCCTCTGCCACAGGCTGACAGGTTCAGAGAGGTGGGTACAATAGCGAGCACTGCAGAGGACTCTGCCGCTGTCCTAGAAGTGACCTGGCTCTTGCACCAGAAGCCAGTCTGTGCTGGCCACTGCGCTGCCCTCTCCCTGTTCTCCCAAGGCATCGAGGGAGGGGCTCTTTCTCACCTCTGAGCTGTACCATGCAGTTACAAACGCCCTTTCTCACACCTTGAGGGGGCTGGACAGCATCACTTGGGTGACACTCAGAGTGCAGCTCAAAAGGCCCTTCCCAGCCAGGTGCTTCAGAGCATGCCTGTAATGCCACCACCCTGGGAGGCGGAGACAGGAGGATCACAAGTCTGAACCCAGCCTGGCAACCCAATATCTTAGCAAGACCTTGTCTCAAACTTCTAAAAAATAATAATACATTTAAAAGAAGCTGGGAATATAGCTCAGTATCAAGACCCTGGATTCATTCCTCAGTATAGAGAAAAGAATAAGAGAAACGAAAAGAAGGGAGGGGAGGAGAGGGAGAGGGAGAGGGAGAGGGAGAGGCAGAGGGAGAGGGAGAGGGAGAGGGAGAGGGAGAGAGAGAGAGAGAGAGAGAAAGAGAGAGAGAGAGAGAGAGAATATGAAGGAAGCAAAAAAGGAAGAAGGCACCTTCCACAAGGCGCTGCCTTCCCTGAGTGCTCAGTCGGGGCCCCTGGCCCATCTCACTCACTTATCCTGTTCTTTCCCTTCTTAGCACCCACTACAGCTTATGGTTCTATTTCTTCTCTATCCCCTAGTTTTTGGACTGTAGGCTCCACGTTTCATTTGCCACTTTTATTCACCTACCCAATATGAAGAAGGCATCCAGTACATATGGCAACTTTGGTAGTTCATGTCTGCAGTCCCAGCTACTGCAAGACCCTGTCTCAAAATGATAACAATAAAACAGTCCTGAGGTATAGCTCAGTAGTGGAGCAGCTGCCTGCATGTGCAAGGCCTGGGTTCCATCCCCACTACTGAGGAGAAGATCCTTGAAGAAATGAAAGGAGAAAAAAAGAAAGAAATGGAAAGAGGAGGAAAGGAGTGGAGGCAGTCACTGGAGGACAGGGGAGGAGGAAAGAAGCCATGCTGCCTTCCCAGGATCCTCAGAGGTCTCTGGGGGTGGGGTGAGCAGGCAGGGCAGGTCTCACAGAGCAGGTGCACACCCTGCTTCCGGTGGAATGTGCTGGGACACTTGGAGGTAGCAGTCCAAAGGCTGGGATGGCCTAGAGGGAAGGCAGCCCCCGGGAGCCAGAGTGGAGAGGGCAGAGGAACAAGTGGCAGGTGGGGAAGGGACTCACTAGAGACCACGCTGGTAACAGCAGGCCCTGGAGGAGACACCAGGGCTTGCCTGATGGAAGAGCACTGGCTCCTCACCCCAGAAGGAGTCATCTCTAGGGCCTGGGTCTAGGTGCAGGGGGAGAGCCATGTCTAAGACAGAAGGTGGGGCCTCCTTTGAGGGACAGGGAGGGAGGAAGCCAGCTGGGTAGAGGGGCTGAAGGGAATCGAGAGCACCAGAGAACAGCAGAACTTAAGGCCTTGAGTGTTTCCAACAGTCTTTGTACTGAGTGGAGCCTAGCAAAGACCTGTGCAAGAATACCTTGTCAGGTCACTTTGCTTGGGCCCATCCTGGTAGAAGGAACTCAGATCAGACAAAAATAAAGGGTTTATCTCAGAAGCTCAGACTGGGGGAGATTGGGCAAAGAGCTTAGGATTCTCTTTGGCATTGCTAGCTTGGAACCAGGCATAATCAGAAGCAGAGTAAGGCCACGCCAGGAGCCAGTGTGGTCTCCTGAGAAGTCCATAGGTGGGCTCAGCCCTGGCTCTGCCACAATCATCTGTGTGGCCCTGGGTGAGCTTTTTCCTTTCTAGGCCCCATCTCCCTGCCAGCCTGAGTGACCTAGCCCTTCCCATCCTGCCTTGCCAAGTTGCTTCACCTCAGGAGTGGCTGGGTATCGCACAAGAAGTGAGGGAAGGCTATGGTACCCCACTGCCATGGGCAAGAGCCCATCCCACGGTCCCTCAGGCAAACTTTAATGGAGCCAAAGCCAGCCTTCCTGGATACCAATCCATGGCTGCCTCCACTGGGGCTAGCAAAGCCCCACCTAGTGACTGAGCTCATTCCCATCTGTGAGTCTCTCCAGCCACTAGGTCCATCAACATTTCTTTCTTCTTGCCATCTATGCCATTTCTGTCCCATCAGAGTACCCAGCAAGCCAGGGGAGCCCAGCAGCCTCCCCGCAGGCCTAGGTCTGGTGGTGAGGGCAGAGGCCCTGTTTGGTTTCACTCAACCAAGCCAGCACAGCCCCCCTTTCCCTCCCACAATGCTCAGTCAGTGAAGGGTGGATGGAGGGAAATGTGGGCCTGAGGAGGGGCAGAGAAGGGCACTTCTGGGCCCCAGCTTGGGCCAAAGGCCTTTGGAAAATGTTGAGCCCAAGAGGAGGGGGTGTGTGAGGCAGGGGTTGAGGCCAGCTGAGGAGGGCTCTGAAGAGACCTCTTCCCCTGCCAGCCCTCCCCCAGCCTCCTGCAGGTGTCCGAGGCAGCAGGGGCCCTGTGAGCAGGGGCATGACCCTTACAGCAATGGTGGCTGGTCCTGTCACAGCCAATGACCCTGATGGCCCAGGCTGCTGAGGAGGTGGGGGTGTGTAGAGGGAGGGAAGGCAGAGAAAGGATGCCTCTGTGCCTGTTGTGTGTCTGTGTGTCTGTGACCAACCTAGAGCATAAGGTTCATAGGTGAGAGTGCAGCGGGGAGACCCTTACCCACTTCCTTCTCCTCCCAAGCCTATAGGACTGTGTGCAGTGTCAATGGGCCCCTAGTGGTGCTGGACCAGGTCAAGGTAAGACTCCTCGCCCCTTCCCTGCTCCTCAGCCCAGTCCAAGGCTCCCCTCACCCTCACAGGATTTCTTTTCAACCTACTCACCCCTGGGTGGCCAGGGCCTGCCCACCTCCATCATGGACTCCCACACCCTCCTCTACCTGGGGCTCCAGGCACCCCAAGATTCCCCTCTGCACTCAGGAAGGGCTTTCAAAACCGCAATCTCTCCCTGGAGGCTGATGGGCCCCATTTCAGGCACTGAGGTTCCCACCCTGCCTTGCATAAGCAGCAGCAGCAGAATGGGGGTGCCTCACTGCCTCAGTGGCTGAGCTCTCACCACCCCCAATGCTCACTGGGGAGGCGGAGGCAGAGTGTGGTCAGTGACTGCTAATGTCTCTCCATGGCTTGATGGTTTCCAAAGAACTGGGGCCCTTTCAATGTTAGAACCAGCCACAGGGGTGTTCAGCATCCCCGGAACTATAGGAACCAGCAGGCCCTGGCAGCACTTCGAAGCTTGGGGTGGGGCACCGTGGAGCCTTAAAGGGTCCTGCAGAGACCTGTCCTCTAGCTCCCTGCCTAACCCCCAAAGAGCAAACTGAAAACGTGGGTGCCACTTCGATCCCTTGTCCTGGACCCCCTGCCAGGGCTCTCATCCTCCTGCTGCCTGGTTAGGACGCTGGCCTTGGGTCCCAGCAGTGCCTCCCTTCCCTCCGCGACCCCCAGCCTTTAGGATGTCTTCCCGCTTTGCACTGTGTTTCACATTGTGTCTGCGTAGAGCTCAGTGCACTCCCCTTAAAGGCCTTCGTGGATGTTCTGCAGACCTTTCTGCTTACCCTTCCCACTCGCCCTTTCCCAGGCCGCTGGAAATCCACCGGGCCTCCGACCTCCGGAGGGACCTGCCAGCTCAGGCCTTTGCACGTACTTTTTCCTCTGCCTCCAAGACTCACCTTTCTCAATTCCCCTCTGGCTCATCCCAGGTCACCTTTGCCCAGATGCCACTCCCTCCTCTCTGACATTGAGCCTTTTCTTCCTCTCTGTGCTGCTGCCCGCCTCATCCACCCGGGCGCCTCCCGCCCCTCTCCCACACTCACTCTGCACCGCCTGCTGGGCACTCTGGGCACATTCTTTTTTTTTTTTTTTTTTTTTTTAATAGTTTTTATTTATTTATTTTATTTTATTTATGTTATGGCCAGCTCAGCCTGCCCTGGGGGTGGGGCTGGCGCACCATGTGGTGCCGGGGATCAAACCGCAGTCCCAGCAGTTGTCTGAGCTTTCCTAAGCAGGCGCTTTAGACCACTGAACCATCTCGCTGGCCCCTGGGCACATTCTTAATCCCTGGCTCTAGGAACCAGTAGAGATAGCACTTTTAGTGAACACCCAGGCCATAGTGGTGCTCGGTAGGAAAAATGAGTAACGAATGAGTGTCAGCCTGCCTAGCGATGGACCCAAACCCACTCTGTTAAAAAACAAACAAACAAACAAACAAACAAAAAAACCACTTCGCAGCTGGATGTGGTGGTGCACGCTTATAGCACCAGTACTTAGGAGGCTGAGGCAGGAGGACCACTGTGAGGTCAAGGCTAGCCTGGGCTACAGACTGAGTTCAAGGCAACTCGATCTCAAAGAAAATTAAAAAAACAAAAGGAGAGGAAGAAACCGCAGCTACTACAGCACAGATTTTCAGTTCAGGCCCATTGCTAGCACGCAGATTCCAAGACCAGAGGACCCTCGTGATTTGGCTCATTCTTTGTGTCAGGGACACTGTGGGGGAAAGTGTGGCTAAAGAGTTAAGAGTGTACTCGCTGAGTCTAAAGAGTCGGGCTCCTTGAAAGTTTTTTCTCATTTTAAACAACTTTGTCATGACAAAGAGCATGATTTTGTTTTGAAAGCCAAAAATTATTACCATACTAATAATCTTAGAAGACAAAGGCAAAGCATGCCTATAATCCTAGCATTCGGAAGGCTGAGGCAGAAGGATTGTCAGGAGTTTGAGGCCAGCTGGGGCTACCAAGTGAGTTCAAGATCAGTCTGAACTGCATAGGGACATCCTGTCTCAAAAAACCAAGACAAAGAAAAACATGATTCTGTTCTATGAGGAACATGTGATTGACTCTTTTTAAAAAGTTGACATATTTGTACTTATTTATGGGGTTGAGTATTACAATTCAGTACATGTGTACAATTAATCAAATTGAGTATTCCCATCCCCTTAAAGAGTATCATGCCACTAATTCTTCTCCTCTAGCTGTTTTGAATTAAATAATGAAGACTTCTTGAGTTAAACCCAGGTCTAGATACTCTTTTCTACTAGCTCCCCGCCAGTCTTAGACCAATAGCTTCAACTCTACCTGGGAACTGGGTGGAAATAATGATTCTGTGGGTTCCAGCTCAGACTGCAGAATCAGAAACTGGGCTGGGGCCCAGAAGTCTGTTCCCACAGCCTTGCAGATCTGAGAAACATCTATGTGGGATTGTAAATCCCAGTTCTCTCCTATATTAAGGATAACAGGGTTGGCTTAAAGATCAAATCAGAAAAGTGTATTATTCCTCTCCTGAGAATAGCCAGTAATAGGTCTGCCTTATTAGCAATGCTAATGACCTGATTAAACATAAACTTTGGCACTGTGGTCAGAGCCATACCCACTAGCCTGAGCAGACAGCGGCCCCCATGCAGGCGTCCATTTCCAGCTGTAGGATGGCACTGGGCTAGGAAAGAGTTCCCTGGAACTGGTGGTCTGAATATCGGATGCCTCTGTAACCTGGCCAGGATTAAGTTAACTGGTGGTGGGCATGCCTAGAGACTCCTAGGCTTGCAGGGCAAGGGAAAGGATGGGTAGCACACAGCCTCCCAAAGTCCAGGGGAGGGGAAGCACTTCTATGTACCCCTCACTGCTGCTTGTTCCCCCTTTCCCACTTTTAAAGTGGCTGGGTCTGGGTCAAAATGCGGCTATGAATTCTGTCTCTACAGCGCCACCTTCTTTCTGTATTGAACCCCACGGGCAAATATTCTGCTTTCATTTTTCTCAAAGGGAGAAATATGTTGGAAAAGAATGTAATGTAGATCAGAAGTTGAAGTTCTTAGCCCAGGACATTAGGCACTCGAAACTGTAGGCAACGCTTTGAAGGCATATATTAACGTGCCTGTATTTTCTCTGGAGGGCGTTTTCTCGGTTTCATGTGATTTTCCAGGGTTTGTGACCCAGAATAGTCTGTATCTGTAATTTGTGAGCGTAGAAGCAACCCTCCCGGATCAATCGGCGGTCCCGCTCTGACAGCACAAGAGCGCACATCCACACACGCTCCTACGCTCTCAGTAGCTCACACCCTTGCCTGTTCCCACACCCTCATGTATCAACACACTCACAGCACAAACACTCAAACTCACACACAGGGTACTGAAACGCGTTAGGGAGTAATCCGGCTATCTGAGGCTCACCCGAATGGGGGCCTTCTAGAGAGACTTCTCTAGGGCAGGGCATCTCAAACTTGAACTTGCAACAGTTTGCTAGGCTTCCCTGGGCCAAAGTTCTGATGCAGGAATTGGGCTGAAGCCCAAATATGTGCTCCCACCCCACCCCCGTACTGAGGATTGCACCCGAGCCCTTTTTTATTATTTGAGGTAAGGTCCAAGCTGAACTTGAGCCAACGATTCTCCCTCTTCAATCTCTCGGTATGCTGGGATTACAGGCCTATGCCAACGACCGTGTCTGCCCCGGTGAATATGCATTTCTTATGGGTTCCTCGGTGGTTGCCCTGGGGACACACTTTGAGAGTCACTGTTCTAGCTCATCTCCTAATTCCTATGTTCTGTCAGGTCAAATAGTACTCATAGTCGTGCACGGATACAGCATTGCCTCATTCGACACTCGGAGTAAGCATCACCTTATCTACCAGACTGAATCCTAAACAGCTGTGGCTGTTCTTAAATGCTGCGCATCACCCAAGCCAGTTTCCAAGAGCGTTCCCATGCTGCCCTGCGCGGTCCCTGAGGGAAGCCGTGGAGGTCAGCACTCCCTTGCAGAGCCCTAGCAGCCTTTCTCGGGACTTGCACTCCGCCCTGTGTGCACAGCAGCCCTCCTGGGCATGGCCCTGCTGACGAATGGGTGGCGCTGAACGATCCGGCTCCCAGCAATCCTCTTAGTAGCAAATAGGGAGAGTTGATAGGATCTGGCTTGCCCAGTCTGTGCCTGGGAAACAGGGTTCCCCGGAGCATACACGCACTGCTGTAGACTACAACTGCCCCCCACCACTGCTCTAACTGCTAAGGAGACCCTCCCCTTCCCCAGGAAGCGCCCCGTATCCACAGTGTTCAGCGTTCTCTTCCCAAAGCGTCCGAGTCTACTACTACACCTTGCGCTCCAGCATGGCGTGCCGGCCGGGTGATGGGACTGACAGTCCCGCACAGCCCTCTCCTCCCGGCGCCCTCTCTCGCCCACATGAACCCCACAAAAATGGTCACCTTTCATCACCCGTCTGTCCAGTTTTATTGAGCCCATCGCTTGATGTCTTGGGGGACCACTGTGGCCTGGAGCTCCGTCCAGCAGTCTTCCTCCTGGAGTCAACAGCCCAGCAGCAGCTCCAGGAGGGCGACAAAACGTCGAGGCCAGTGGCGATTTCAGATGGAGACACAAACCGACCCAGAGCGACCTAGGCCTAGGAACGTGAACCCCGCAGCCTCTTTCCCAACGCTAGCGCCCGCCTTTCTTGCTCTTAGGCGCCCTCTTGTGCTCAGAACCCGGGATGGCTGGACATCAGCGGCTCTAACCGGCTCGGCGTGGGGCGCCCCTGGAGCGCCCACGCTCCGCAGCTCCGGGGTGGCAGGGAGGAACTGGGACACTTCCCTGGGTCCTCTTCACAAGGCAAGAGGGGCTCTAGCCAGAGGGTCTTCCAGTGTGGTCGGATGTCCCACCCCAGAGGCCCCCATCCTGGTCACACTTCCTTGGGAAATGGGCCGCGTTCCCCTCTCCCCAGGCCCTCGAGGTTTCGGGCCCAGTAGAAGTGACAGTAACGACGTCGGTGGTCACCTCCGCAGTCCGTGAGCAGGTCCCCGCACTTGATTAGTTTTTAGTTACAAAGCAATGCCTGTTCCTTAGAACTAATGGAATAAACAAGCACAACACAGAAAGTTGGTTGCATGCCCGGATCTCCCTTCACCTCCCCGCCCCCAGACAACAATGGAAAGGTCCTGCTGGGGGGATCGCGAATTGGAGGCCACCCTGAACACACGTTTTGCTTGTGGATAGCAGGCGATAGTGTGCACCGTGATTTAAGATGCTTGGCGTGTTTCCAGGTTCTGCTATGACTAATAGTGCAGTGACGTACAGAACATACCTTTTATTCTGCTGCTTTAATTCCTGTAGGACAGATCGCTGGAGAAATAGCATGACTGGTTCAGAGTTCTGTTTTTATGTTTTGGTCCTGGGGGTCAGGGCCTCACACGGGCTATGTATGAACTCCACTGAGCCACACCCCAGCATTATTTTTATTTTTAAATGGCTAGGAGGATCTCAGGCAAGATGACCTGCTCGGAGGGCTGCCGTAATTCACTTTTCCACTTACGGAGTATGAGAGAGTCTACTTCCCTCCATCTGCGTCGGCCTGGGTTTGCGTTCTGGCGTGTGAAGCCTACCTCTCCTTACCTTCCTGAAGACCAGGGCAGTTGTTGTCGATCTGTTTACCGTCTAGGTTTTACTTCCTGCTCCATGAAATTTTCCTATGAAGTTATACACAGAGAGTTCCAGAAGCTCTCGTTTAATCTACCACAGGCCACCCCCCTATTCTGTTTATAGCATCTTGTTTATAGTACCTTTACCATACAGCAATTTGACAAATGTATACGATCAGATATTTTTGTTGTTGTTAATGGCTCCTGATCTTATCCTGCTTAAAAACATTTCTCATCTGTCTTTTAGAAGGGGAAGGAGAAGTATTCTAATGTTTCTATAAATTATTTTGGCTTTGGATTTAATTGTTTGTGTGCTTGGAATGTGCTTGTGCTTTTCATGTGATTATCTCCTAAATTAAAGTTTAGGGGCTGGGAAAATAGCTCTGTGGCAAGAGTGCCTGCCTGGCAAGTGAAAGGTCATGAGTTCAAACCCGGGTCCCACCAAAAAACAAAAACCAGTTCAACATCCAGGCATAGTGGTGTACACCTGTAATCCTAGTACTGTGGAGGCTGAGGCAGGAGGATCACTGTGAATTTGAGGCCAGCATGGGCTACATAGTGCAACCTTGTCTTAAATTTCTTTTAAATATATAAATGTCCAGTGACATTAGCAGTAACAATCAATACATTTTCCTTCTGTGAATTAATAGAACACATTTGCGCTACACTTGATCTTAGCCAAAAGGCTGAGAAGCGATACATTTGCTCTATAATTGTGTGAAATCTGGAAACTTTCTAGACTCTGTAGTGTGTCCCACTAATCCATTTATCTGTGTCACATTTGATCTACTGCTTGACATGAGTAGCTTTATAGAAAAATTTTTAAATAGCAAATTTAAATATTCATTAAGGCAAATTCTCCATCTCTGATCTTTTGCATAACTGTTTTTTGTTATTCTTGGACATTTATATGAAATATATGATCATTTTAATTAAATTCCAAAAAAAGCAATAACTCTTAAGGGATGGATTAATTTGTCCACTTTTAAAAGAAATCATAACTTTGTGATAGTAAATCATTCTACCTTAGATAAAAACAATTTTCTCTGTTTGTCCTGAGCTTGTTTTACATTTTTCAGTAAGAGTTTATTTTTTTTTCTTGTACCTTTTTTATTACTTGTATTACCAATTATTTTATAGGTGTTGGTTCTTACTGTGGATGGGATTTTTTTTCTGTTACCTCATCTAAGTATCTATCAATGGCATGGAAAAATATTGATTTTTATATATTTATCATGTACATAAACAGCTTCTTCTATTCATCTTATAGTTCTGCATGTGGGTGCATGAGTGTGCCTTTTTTTTTTTTTTTTTTTTTTTTTTTTTTTTTTTTTTTTTTTTTTTTTTTTTTTTTTTTTTTTTTTTTTTTTTTTTTTGTCTTTTTGAGACAGGGTCTCGCTATGCAGTTCAGACTGGCCTTGAGCTCACTTTTGTAGCCCAGGCTGGTCTCGAACTTGCACTGATCCTCCTGCCTCAGCCTCCCAAGTGCTGGGATTACAGGCGTGTGCCACCATGCCTGGCTATGAGTGTGCCTTTTAACCAGAGCCTCTTGAATTTTTCTAGTATTCCAATATTGTCTGAAATAAAGTCAATTATATATTTTTTACATTGGCATACTTTCTTATTTTTAATTTTATTCATTCATTTATATTATGGCTGGCTCAGCCTGCCCTGGGGGTAGGGCTGGCGCAGCATGTGGTGCTGGGGATTGAACCACAGTCCCTGTGGTTGCCTAACTTAGCCTAAACAGGCGCTTTAGACCACTAAGCTATCTCTCTGGTCCCCATATTTCACTTTGAAACGATTTTGGTTTTTTTTCCCCCCCTGTGGAACCAGGGTTCAAAGTCACAACCTTGAACTTGCCAGGCAGGCACTTGTTCCATGGAGCTATCTCCCCAGCCCCCAATTTTGGTTTTACACAAAACTAAAAATAGTTCAAGGGACTACCCCGTTACCCAATTGTTAATATTTTATTTCATCTGTTCTATCATTTGCACAGTGTGTGTGGAAGTAAGTGTGCATATAATTTTTTCCTGATTCTTTCAAGGTTAAATTATGCCCAAATATTTCATGGCATATTTCCATTTTCTATTCTCTTCCATATTTTCTTCTTATAGTAGAGATAAATTTCAGAAATTAACATTAATACTATATTTTAATCTACCTACCATGTTCAAACTGATTAGTCGATTCATAAATTCTTGTATAGCATTTTTTTCTCTCCACTATGGAGTCCAGCCTGGAGTCATGGCTTATGTTTAATCATTATGTCTGTTTCACTTCCTGTAGTCTGGGACAGTTTGACAGTCTTTCATTGACATTTTCAAGGAATATAATCCCTTCCCACTACTACTCTTTAAAAAAAATAGAACATTCTTCATCTATGTTTATTGGTTAATTT
>PVKN010000879.1:23392-61786 GCA_004027915.1 Capromys pilorides
AAATTTTATTTATTTATTTATTTGTTTGCTTGTTGTGTTTGTTTGTTTCTTTATTTATTCATTTTGTGGCTGGCTCAGCCTGCCCTGGTGGTGGCGCTGGTGCAGCATGTGGTGCCGGGGATCGAACTGCAGTCCCCGCAGTTGCCTGAGCCCTCCTAAGCAGGCGCTTTAGACCACTGAACCATCTCGCCGGCCCCTATTGGTTAATTTTAAATTTTGTTTTACTATGTTAACTAAGGCTTCTAGAACAATGCTAACGGTAGGACACAGTTATCTCTGTTAATGATTTTTATATGAAATGAAAATGGATTTAGCATTTCAACAATGAGAAGCTATTCATGTTGGTTGTGATAGTGTTAGAGTAATTGCCTTGCACTTCTGTTTTATAGAGAGTTATACTAGAAACAGTAGTTTCTAAATTTTATCAAGTAGGGCTGGGGAGATAGCTCAGGGGCACAAGTGCCTGCCTGGCAAGTGCAGGGTTGTGAGTTCAATCTGCAGTTCCGCAAATAAAATAAAATAAAATAAATAAGTAAATAAATTTTATCAAGTCTTCAGCATCTATTTACATAATCCTAGGTAGTTTTTCTTTTAATTTTTGTTGGCAGATTCTCTATTCTTATGAATTATAGTGTTGAATGTTGACAAATTCTCTAGTGCTGATTCCTCTAGTCTTGCATTCTTGAATAAACCCTTATTTATTTATTTCATATACTGCTTGATTAGACTAATAATTTACTTGAAGTTTCTGTACTCAATAATTAGACTACAAGGACCAGTTATGTAGCTTAATGGCTTAAGTGCCTGCCTGGCAAGCACAAGGTCCTGAGTTTCATCCCTTGTGCCACAGGAAAAAAAAAAGTCTAAAATTAGTCTACAGTTTCCTTTCGATTACTATATTGGGTTTGGGGGTTGTGGAGCTTTCCATTTGATAATTTTGTTTGCTTCATTAATTTCATTTTTCTGTCTTTACTCCTTCAGTCCTGCTCATATTCCTAGTTGAGTGCTCCAGTACAGTGGTTTTATTTATTTAAATTTTATTTATTTATTTTTTGTGGGACTGGGGATTGAACTCAGGTCCTTGCGTTTGGCCAGGCAAGCACTTATTCTACTGAGCTATCTCCCCAGCCCCTCCAGTACAGTGTTGGATAGAACGACAGCAGGTATTTTTGTGTTGCTCCTGATTTTCATGGCCATGCTTTTTGCACTGAAAATGTTTTATGCATTGGAAATTGCAAAATGTAGGTTTTTAAACTGCTGCTCATGTGGCGATGAGGAAATTTCTCTTATTCTTGTTTTTCTTTTTTTTTTTTTTAATTTTATTTATTTGTTTGCTTGTTGTGTTTGTTTGTTTCTTTATTTATTTATTTTGTGGCTGGCTCAGCTTGCCCTGGTGGTGGGGCTGGCACAGCATGTGGTGCCGGGGATCGAACCGCAGTCCCTGCAGTTGCCTGAGCTTTCCTTAGCAGGCGCTTTAGACCACTGAACCATCTCGCCGGCCCTTATTCTTGTTTTTCAAGAGTGTTGTTATTCTTCGTTCTTTGATTCTAATCATAGACAATTTTTACACTTCTTTCAAAAACTTGAGATAATCTAAATTTTTAATAGTCTTAACCCATTAATAAGATGAATGACATAAATTGACTTTCTGATATTGGAGTAATCTTGCACTCCTGAAAGAGTCCCCCATTTTTATTTCCTGTATGTGCATAGGTGTCTATCTTCATTTTTATTTTTTAATTGTCTTGATTTGTAGCGTGGCCTTTGTTGTACATTATTGCATTGGGTTTGCTAATATTTAGTTGAGGATTTGTGCATCCAGGCTCATGAGTGGGACTGTCTACAGTCTTCTTGTAATTATCTCATTTTGATGCCAAGCTTATGTTAGACTTATAAAATGAATTAAATGTAACTCCTTTTCCTTTTGAAAAGCTTAAGTAAATTTCAAATTAATTTGCACTTGGAGTGTTGGAATCCACTAGTATAACTGAGCCTGGTGCATATTTGCAGAAAGGCTTTAAGCTATTTATTCAATGTCTTAAAATTACAAGATCACACTGGCTTTCCGTTAATTTTAATTGGTTTTAGTTTCAGCTATATTCTTCTAGAATTTCACTAATCTTATCTAAATTTCTAAATATTCCGTATAAAGTTGTATTCATACTTCCTTTCATTGTCTCTTTGATCGTCTCAGTCTAATTGTGCCCATTTTTATTCCAACAATCATTTATTCAAGGTTTTTCTTTTTTCTTAATCAATGTTGCCTATTTGTCAATTTTATTAGACTTTTCAAAGAACCTGTTTGGCTTTTTAAAAATCTTTTATTTATTTATTTGGTACAGAGTCTCACTACACAGCTCAGACTCAAAGCGATCCTCTTATCTCAGCCTCCCCTGTGCTGGGATTCCAGGCATGTGCCACCACACCTGCTTTTGCCCAGCACGGCATGTGATACGGGATTGAACTCAGGTCCTTGTGCTTGCCAGGGAGGCACTTAGACCACCAAGCTACCTCCCTGGCTCCCTATTTGGCCTTCTTGACCTCTATTATATACATACTTTTTGTTTTAATAATTTTGCTGTTATTCAACATTTTTTGGGTTTTTATGCTATTTGTTTATAACTTAATTTGCATAATTTTAAGCTTCCTTTTTTCTTTTTATTATCAATCTTTAAACTTTAAACACACACACATATATATATATATATATATATATATATATATATATGTTGATACATAGTATGTGTCATTGTTTAGTGCTGACTGCTTTCTTATTCTATAAGACCTGCTATACTTAGATGCTTTTATTCCCAAATATGTAAGATTTTCTTATTTCTTTTTTTTTTTATTTTATTTATTTATTTATTTGTTTGCTTGTTGTGTTTGTTTGTTTCTTTATTTATTCATTTTGTGGCTGGCTCAGCCTGCCCTGGTGGTGGCGCTGGCGCAGCATGTGGTGCCGGGGATCGAACTGCAGTCCCCGCAGTTGCCTGAGCCCTCCCAAGCAGGCGCTTTAGACCACTGAACCATCTCGCCGGCCCGATTTTCTTATTTCTTATACCAGTTTCTCACTTACATTGATAATGGTCAGAGAACACAGTACCACTTTATTTTATTTTATTTATTTATTTATTTATTTATTTATTTATTTATTTATTTTTGTGGAACTGGGGATCAAACTCAGGACCTTGCACTTGCCAGGCGCTTGTGCCTCTGAGCTATCTCCCCGGCCCCTACGCAGTACCACTTTATGCACTTTAGAGGTCTCGGCATAAAGTGATGTTCTTTCCATTCTTTTCTACATAATCTGTCATTTGGCTTTGATTGCTTCTACTTCAATGCTAGGAGTAATTTATTTTATTGTTTTAAATTCTTATTCACTTTTTGCGGGGAGGTGGGGATCTAACTCAGGACCTTGCACTTGCCAGGCAGGTGCTTATGTTGCTGAGTTATCTCCCCAACCACTTTTTTATTTTTTAAACAAAATAAAAAACAGTAAAACATTAGAAATGATACAGAATTTCACTTAACAAAATGAGGGGAATTCAACAATAGTTTTTACATTGCATACTGTTGTCTTCAAATTAATTGTTCAGATTACCAGATGTATGCATGCAAAATTGGTAAAAAAAAAAAATAAAAAATAAAAAATTTAAGCATCAGCTGTCTTTCAATAGACCAGCAGACATCAGCAGTGCAGTTATCCAAGCTATTCTTTTCTTTAAACTTTATTTATTTATGTCGTGACCAGCTCAGCCTGCCCTGGGGCTGGGTGGGGCAGGCGCAGCATGTGGTGCTGGGGAGTGAACTGCAGTGGTCCCTGTGGTTGCCTAAGCAGGTACTTTAGACCGCTGAGCTATCTCACCGGCCCTATTTAAGCTATTCTGTGTATATTTCTTTTTCCCTTTCTTCTTTCTTTTCTCCTTTCCTTCATCCCAGTTGTTCCTTCTCTTTGAATAATTCCTTTCCCTTTCACAGTATCTATTGTACCTTTCAGATTTTATTTACTTTCTCAGGTTCTTACACTAGGGAGACAGTACACTGTTTATACATCTGGGTCTGATTTATTTCACTTATGAGTATGGTCACTAGTTGCATCCATTTACCCACAAAAGCCTTGAATTTATCTTTTTTTTTAATAGTTGAGTAACACTAGCAGGCCAATTTAGAGGAGCACTTTTATTTTTAGAGACAGGGTCTAGCTACGCAGTTCAGGCTGGCCTTGAACTCACTATGTAGTCCAGGCTGCCCTCAAAGTCATGGCGATCCTCCTGCCTCAGCCTCCTGAGTGCTGGGGTCATAGGCAAGTGCCACCACAACTGGCTAGATGAGCACTTTAATTTCCCCGGATATTAACTATTTGGGGGAGGGAGGATTGTCTTCATTACTTCTTGTTGGATTAAGGGTATGGCTTGCTGGGTGTGGCAGTTCATACTTGTAATCCTAGCACTTGGGAGTCTGAGGCCAAGGACTCTAAGTTTGAACTCAACCTGGGCAATTTAGTGACTTAGTGAGACTCTGTTTCAAAAGAGCAGAAGAATAGCAGCACAAGGCTGGGGATGAAGCCCCTGGAGTCTGCCTCCAGTATCAAAACAAAACGCAACACGGCACCACAAAAGGCTTGGCTTAGACTAAAGTAAATCCGCCATTGAGATGTTGCATGCTCACCCTACGTCCTGGCCCTGAACAGAGGTGGGGGGACTGGGGGAAGCTTTTTGAAGGAAGAGCACGGAGGCCCTGCCAGGGAGGCTCCTCTAGCAGAGCTTTCTGGCCAAGCTTAGAGTGCCCCCTAGATGTTGGTAAAGACAGGGCTGCTGTGGTCTCCGGAGCACACAGAAAGCAGAGCTCCCTGACGGCTCCATCTGCCTCCCTATTGAGGGGGCCTTGCAGAGATAGTCCGGTTGGATTTTAAAACTTGAGTTAGAATTCACATGCCATAAACTTCAACCTTTTAAAGTAAACCCAGGGGCCAGTGAGATAGCTCAGCAGTCTAAAGCGCCTGCTTAGGCAAGCTTAGGCATCTGCAGGGACCATAGTTCAATCCCCGGCATCACATGCTGTGCCAGCCCCACCACCAGGGCAGGCTGAGCTGGCTATAACAGAAAGAGAGAAAGAAAGAAAGAAAGAAAGAAAGAAAGAAAGAAAGAAAGAAAGAAAGAAAGAAAGAAAGAAAGAAAGAGAGAGAGAGAGAGAGAGAGAGAAAGAAAGAAAGAAAGAAAGAAATCTGTTCATCAGTTGATGGACATTTGGGTTGTTTCCTTTTTGGGATATCATGGACAGGTTTTTATGAGGAAATAGGTTTTTCTTTTTCATGTACACACCCAGAAGTAAAAATGCTGAGGGTCGGATGGTGACTGTCTAACTTTTTGAGAAACTGACAGCTGTTTTCGAAAGTGGCTGCCCCTTTTTTAACACCCCTGGCCCCAGCAGTGTGTGAAAGTTCAAATTTTTTCATACCCTCAATAACATTTGTTATCATCTGCCTTCTTGATTACACCAACTTTAGTGGGGGTGAAGTGGTATCTCATTGTGATTTTGATTTTAGATTCCCTGATGATTAATGATGTTGAGCATCTTCTGTGCTTATTGGCTGTTTGTATGTCTTCTTTGAAGAAATGTCTATTTAACCTTTTGATCAAATCTTTTTGATTGTAAGGTTGTAAGAATTACTTAACTATTTTGTATGTTAGCTGTATTTTAAAAATTCCAGGACCCCCAATCTATTACATGTATATCAATTCCAGACTATGGTTAGGCAGCCAATTTATATCTGTGATTAGGGAGTTATTTTCCCAATGTCTGAGTAAATAAAAAGACGTCACCAGCGCGTTTGCTAGTATTCAGTGTGGCCATAGAGACCTGGACAGCCACTATAGCTGCTCCACTTTACTAATCTTTTACAAGGTGCCAGGCACCGTGCTGAAGGATTTACGTGCGTTTTCTCACTAACCGGCCTCAGCAGTTCTGTGAAGCAGGCATTACTATCACCATTGTCCTCACTTTAAAAATGAGAAGACTAAGTCTCACTAGTTAGTGACAAGTGTTTAACAAGTTATTAAGGTCACTAAGTGACTTCCAAAGTAACATGCAACTAAGAGAGAGAGAGCTGCGATTCTAACCTGGTTTTCGAGCTCTAAATTCCAGGCTCCTAACCATCCAGGCATACTGTCTGCCAAAGGTCCACTGCCCAGCTCCTCGAGTGCATTTCCAGAAGTGCCTGGGTGCTGGAGCAGAGAGAATGAGGGAGGCGACGATGCTTTGGGTCGGTCTCACTGGGACTCTGGGCTGCTCTCCCCAGTTTGCCCAGTATGCTGAGATTGTCAACTTCACCCTGCCTGACGGAACCCAGAGGAGTGGCCAGGTGCTTGAGGTGGCTGGGACCAAGGCTATTGTTCAGGTAGGTGGCACCCATGAGAGGCTGGCTGGGTGAATACACAGACAAGCCCAGGAAGTTTCCCACACTGGCTTACTAACTCTGAAGATGGTAAGTTTCCTGTTTCCCTGCCCAAAGCTTGGCACAAAGAGTGCGAAGAGTGCCCGTTCTCCCCAGCACATTCCTCACCCAACTAACTGCCTTGTGTCCCATAGGTGTTTGAAGGAACCTCTGGAATTGATTCCCAGAAGACCACCTGTGAGTTCACAGGGGACATTCTACGGACCCCAGTGTCTGAGGACATGTTAGGTAAGGCGTGAGCCGGGGTAGTGGGAAATGCTCCTCGGCCTGCCTGGCTTCTCTGCCCAAGCTCCTGCTCCCTGCCTGGTCATGGACTGGTTGTGTGTCTGTCTCTCCTATGAGCTATTTGAGGGCAGAGATTATATCTTGTCTCCTTAGTTCCCAACCTTAGGTCAGGGCCTGATATACAGCAAGTGTTCCATTATGGGAAAGCAGGTTCAATAAGCTACGAGTTCAACATGTACTTGGCCAATTCCGGGTCAGGCTAAAAGGGAGTATAAAGCCCTATATGTCCCCCAAATGTATCTCAGGACTTGCCATACCTGGCCTGGTCACCTGCCTTACCCCACCCCAACACACACACACACACACACACACACACACACACACACACACACACACACATTTTTCAAGTCCTGCAGTCTCCCCCTTGGAATCACTGTCCTGGCTCAAGGTGTCCAGGAGACTAAGGCGCTCTGTGGGGTGCCTGAGGACCAGATGGGATAGGAACATGGGGCAGCGCAGATGCTGGAGAGAGGAGAGCTGGTGATAGTGTGGAGGCTGAGAGCAGCGAGGGACTCAGGCAGCTCTGAGCATCCACATACACTCCTACCTGCTCTCAGGTCGGATTTTCAATGGTTCCGGCAAACCCATTGACAAAGGGCCTATGGTCATGGCAGAGGATTTTCTGGACATCAATGGTGAGTGCTTGGAGCCCCTGGGTGGCTTTCAGGACCCAATCTCTAATCCTTTCTCATCCCCAGGGTGATTTCTGCCACCCTGTCCTTGGAAGTTGTGCCCAGTGCCAAAGGTCCAGTGCCACCCCACGGCTGGTCAGAATACGGGACAGATCAGGTGGATGTGAGGGCAGGAAAGACCTCCCTGTGCCCACATCTTCCACTGAGCCAGGACACTGGACTCGGCACTCTTTGTCCACCCTTTGTAAAATGGCGTCATCGCAGCACAGTGCTCCGCGTGTGCCCCAGGATCCCTGTCCCCATCCTGAGAGCCACACTGGGCTGGTGTGCAGTAGTAGTCGCAGCCCTGCTAGGATCACACCCATTCCAGCAGGGGCTTCCTCTATGCTCCAAGCCACCAGTTTACTGAGGGAATGATGGTGCCCATGGGAGCCCATGACCTGCTTAAGGCCACAAAGCAAGTCAGTGACAGAACTCAGAAGGACAGTGCCTAGGTCACCTTCAGGTCATCTGTCCTTTGGCCAGTAGGGGTTGAGCCTGGTTGCCTTTACCCAAGGGCATGAGTCCCTGCCACCCACTAACACAGGACAAGGCAGTGTTGTCCAAGGTAGCATGGACCTGGCTGCTGAGACCTTAGCCAACCTATGTGAGAGACATTTTCAATTCCAAATCACATTCTATAGGCACAGTGGCTGTACCTGGCTGGGGATACACTGGGCAACACATCCTCAGTCACCCCAGGAAGTGGGAATGGTGCTGCTCTGGAGTCTAGACTTGGTTGCGGAACACAGAAAAGGGGGGACCCCTGAGCATGGCTCTATCATTGCCCTTCCCAGGCCAACCCATCAATCCCCATGACCGAATCTACCCTGAGGAGATGATTCAGACGGGCATCTCTCCCATTGATGTCATGAACAGCATTGCCCGTGGGCAGAAGATCCCCATCTTCTCAGCAGCTGGGCTCCCCCACAATGAGGTGAGGCCTCTGGGGCCAGCAAGCATGGCCATGGGCGGGAGAAGCAGAGGCCCAGACTCCTGGGCCCAGCAGAGTGGGGTTCCTGCACCCAGGCTGGCACTGAGCCTGCATCAGCCCTCTTCCACGTCCGGTCTCTGCCCCCTGCAGGCCTTGCAGCTACCATAAATCAGCCACCTTAAATCAGTGGAGCACACAGGCTGTCGGGAGGCCCCAGTGTTGAAGGCCCTGCCCACCAGAGCTGGCCTGTCCTTGTACATGTCCCCAGGTCTGTGTCTACTCCACCACCATCACCAAGTTCATATGGTTGGTTCCTCTCACAATGGCTGGCATGACGTTTCCCCCCAACCCCCTGTTATTCCTGAATGTAGCTCACCTCAAAATGATCTGGGTGATCTGAATCTTGCTCACATGCGTGTGCATGTGTACACACACACACACATATGTACATGCACATATATGCATACATTCTGGCTCCACGCATTGCAGGCCAGGGGCAGCTCTGTGCCTATAAAGCCCCAGAAGACTAATAGAGACAGAGGCCCTCACAGGCCTCACTGCCCTCGGCCACGCTGCCATTTGGGACCACTTGTTACTCTGCCCTTCTCCTCATGACTCACACCCTTTGCCCTTCCATAGCCACAGAACAGCTTTTCCCTCACAAAAAAACTGTAGCATCTGCAGCAACCCCTGCACCTCGGCAGCCTGGGACAGCCCCTACCAAAGGCCTGGGTAGCAAGACAGATGGGAAATTCTCTGTTCCTCTCCTGGGGGTGGTGCCCGAACAGCTTCCCTCCCAACACATTCTGCCTCAGATTGCAGCCCAGATCTGCCGCCAGGCTGGGCTGGTGAAGAAATCCAAAGCTGTGCTGGATTATCATGACGACAACTTCGCCATCATCTTTGCAGCCATGGGGGTAAGGGAGCCACCTGGGCCTGTTAGCAAGTTCTAAGATTTGCAAGCAGGCATTTCTGCCTCTCTTGGCCCTGGCACAGCCAGATCTGATGGGTGAGTCACAGTCCTTCTTGAGAAGGCATCTGAGTCCCTGCCAGGCCGGTGGGACAGCCAAGAGCAGGCTCCATGACCAGCTCAAGGTAGCCCTGGATGCATTTCACCCTGAAGGCCATGGGTGCTATAAGATAGGCTAAGGTGGCCTTGAATAGGACAGAGAACTTGGGGAGACAAGACAACTTCATACCAAACCCCTCAGCAGACCTGAGGTAAGGATGGGAAATGCAGGGTCGGCACTGAGCAGAGCCTAACTTGAATAAGGTCAAACTTGTTCTGGAGGTGCTGATGAGCCCCCCCCAAAGTCTCAGGGTCACCCCAGGGACCTCAGTGCCTTTTCCCCCAGCAACTGTTAGCCAGTCAATGCACGGGTTTTCCTAAAGACATCTGGGAGGGTCCGGCTCTCCCCTCAGGCTGCAGGGCCCTACCCCCAGCCCTCCCTTCCCTGTGTCCAGGTGAACATGGAGACAGCCCGGTTCTTCAAGTCTGACTTTGAGCAGAATGGAACCATGGGGAACGTCTGCCTCTTCCTGAACTTGGCCAATGATCCCACGTGAGTCTTTCCTGATGCTTAGACTGACAGGAGGGGGGCTGCCCCATCCCCCTACAAAACCAGGGTACCAATGCCCAGAACATCCCACAATCACAACCATGAGCCAGCCAGGAGAATAACTGGGAAACAGACATGCGAAGGGTTGGGAATGGCCCACAGAGAGACTGGGGAAGCCAGCTTGTGACTGCTCCTCCCGTCTGTAGCCCCTTCACCCTTCCCACGGCCTTCATCTGGTCACTGTCCTAAGTCACAGCCCCTCGTCCCAGGGTCACTTCCACAACATCCTTACTAAAGAGATCACTTCCCTAAGCCATTTGTTTAGAAAAACTGGAGTTCTGAAAGTTTAGAAAATTTAATCTGGAAGCTTAAATCTGGGAAGTTAGGTGGATGAAAGACAAAGTTCTAATAAACTCTCCTGGGTAGTGAGGGTAGCCAAAAACTAAGGGACAGAATTGTGGAGGCAGTGAAGGAATCGGTAAAGGGAAAACCCACAGGCCTAGAGGTGGGGACAGGGACAGCCTGGAGCCAAAGGAAGGTGTTCAGAAGGGCTTCAAGGGGACAGGGCAGACAAACATGAAGACTGCACACAGGGTGGGCCCACGGGCAGTGGGAGAGATAGCGAGTGGAGACAGGGTCCTGGGGTCAGAGTGTGCTGGCTCCAGCTCGCACCATGAAAACTGCCCCAGAGGAAGAGGGACTAAAGCAGGCGCGTGTGCATTCACCTGGCTCGCAGTGCGACAGTGAGAGGCCAGGGCGAAAGGCCAGAGTCCTCCGCCTTCAGCCCACAGGGCGAGGCCATGGTCATCCTCACCCAACACTCCTGGGCCTCCCCACCCCCACTTCCCTTCTGGTCTCAGCCTCCGTCTCCTCCTCCCCCAGCCCCCAGAGGCAAGAGAGGGGGCTGTTGGACTTGCAGGGAACCAGGCCCTGACTGGGGCATAGGGCCAGGGCTCTCCTCCACCACCCCCCGCCAGAGCACAGACCAACCGCCTGGATCCCCTTGCACTCAGCTCTGGGCTAGGAGGGGTGCAGACCTGGCTGCCCAGCTCTGTGAACACCAGCTGTGCCTCCCCTCTAGGATCGAGCGGATCATCACCCCACGCCTGGCACTGACCACTGCCGAATTCCTGGCCTACCAATGTGAGAAGCACGTGCTGGTCATACTGACGGACATGAGCTCCTACGCTGAGGCCTTGCGGGAGGTGAGCTGGCTGCCAAGGCGTGCCCAGCTCTTCCCCACCTCTCCCAAAGGGCAACTTTCCAGGGGTCTCCTTGAGAACAGAGTGAAACCCTCCATCCAGGCCCTCCCTGGGGCTCAGTCACAGCCTGGCTGTCCCTCTTCGGTCTCCCACCTCACTCCTCACCTTCTGAATATCAGCGTCTCGGCCCCTTCCTCACCTCAGTGCCCATGGTATTTTTTGCAGGTCTCAGCTGCCAGAGAGGAAGTGCCTGGGCGCCGGGGCTTCCCGGGATACATGTACACGGACCTGGCCACCATCTACGAGCGGGCTGGCCGTGTGGAGGGCCGGGGAGGATCCATCACACAGATCCCCATCCTCACCATGCCCAATGACGGTAGCCTTCCTCATGGCTCCCGGCCCTGAGAATCCCCCTACCTCCCTTTCCTATCCAGAGAATTAGAGCACCTCTGCTGCTTTGCAGAGGTGTGCAGCAGCTCTAGCCCTCTGTCAAGATAGACACTGTCCTTTCCCTTATGTCAACCCCATCATTCTCCCGGGACTAGAACCAGGTGGCCCTGAGTGGGTGGAGACCTGGACCCCACCCACACTGAGACCAGGGTGTTCTCCTGCAGATATCACTCACCCCATCCCAGACTTGACGGGCTTCATCACTGAGGGACAGATCTACGTGGACAGACAGCTACACAACAGACAGGTATTGCTCCCTCCATTCGCCCTCTGCTCTCACCCCCAAAGACACAGAATAATGGGTGCCCACCACCCCCTGGGCCCACATGAGGAGCAGCTGGCCAAGGCATGCACCTGGGAAGGCTGTATGGTTCAGAGTATGGGCAGAACCCCACCCACTCGCCTTTGGGAATATGAGAAAATGGTCCCATCTTTCTGAGCCCAGGTAGGATTCCTCTTCTATGAGCTAGAAATAATATGACACCAATGCATTGTAAGATAAGTTGCCACACTGCAAGCATCTGGAAGATAACATACACTAAATAAATACTAATTCGCTTTGCTTTCCACTTATTTGCTTCAATGAGCAGAAAAGGAGTAACTAACACAGGCTGTGCCAAAAAGTCAGAATATGTGTCTGTCCTGTCCAGAGGCTAATGGCTCTACCAGTGACTTTTTCTGCTTTTCAGCTCCTGTTAAATTGAAACCTGATTTTTTTTTTTTTTTTTTTTTTTTTTTTTGATGGGGCCAGTGTTCAAACTCATGACCTTGCACTTGCCAGGCAGGCACTTGTGCCGCGGAGCGATCTCCCCAGCCCCAAAATTTTCCCTTTTTTTTTTTGTCTCCTGGGACTGGGGATTGAATTCAGGTCCTTGCACTTGCCAGGCAAGTGCTTATTCTGCTGCGCTATTTCCCCAACCCTGAAACCTGATTTTTTTTTTTTTTTGGTCCAAATAGTTAAGCGTTTTGAAGGACATGACCTTTTCTTAACCGCGTCGTGTCATCTCCCCACACCCTATGTCCTGTCTGGGGCCACACGTGTAAATACCTGCCCCAGAATTTATGGGAGATGGGACGGGTCTCTATAAGGTGAATGGGGACACCTCCCCTGAGAGCCACGGGGAGGAGGGACAGGCGGCGCTCACACAGAAAATAGAGCCTGCACTCTCTGCCACTCACTTGTCCTCCCCTAGATCTACCCCCCTATCAACGTGCTCCCTTCCCTGTCGCGACTGATGAAGTCGGCCATTGGGGAGGGCATGACCAGGAAGGACCACGGAGACGTCTCCAACCAGCTGGTTAGAGGGAAAGGGCCACGACGGGGTAGGGGTGGGGGGCTTATCCAGTTTCAGGAGCTGGAGGTCTCAGCTCCAATCTGGACGCCAAGCCTCTCCCTGGCATGACTCCTTGCCATAAAGGAGTCCCCAGCCCGGGGGTGACGCGACCGCTCCCGTGCCCCGGCAGTATGCCTGCTATGCCATCGGGAAGGACGTGCAGGCCATGAAGGCGGTGGTGGGGGAGGAGGCGCTCACCTCCGAGGACCTGCTCTACCTGGAATTCCTGCAGAAGTTCGAGAAGAACTTCATCCACCAGGGTGAGGCGCGGGGGCGGGGACGCGGAGCCATCGCCTCTCCCGCCCTTCCGCCCCACACCCAGAGCCCTCACCCTCCTGCTCCTCCCAGGCCCCTACGAGAACCGCTCCGTGTTCGAGTCTCTGGACCTGGGCTGGAAGCTGCTGCGAATCTTCCCCAAGGAGATGCTCAAGCGCATCCCGCAGAGCGTGCTCGACGAGTTCTACTCCCGCGAGGGGGCGCCGCAGGACGCCGCGTCCGACACGGCGCTCTAGGCCCGCGCCCCTGAACCCCCGGCCCCGGCCAGCTGTGCCCGCCGCGCCCCACCCCCGCCCCCACCTCCCTTAGACCCCTGCTCCACTCCCCAGGGGCTCACCCCTTGGATGTCCATCTTCAGCCACTGCAGGCAAACTCCATCTCTCTTCCTCTCCTCGCAGCACTGGGAAATAACCGGGTTGTTAAACCCGTGACCTATGCCTTAGTCGGACTAGAGCGTCTGTATTTTTATTTTAAATGTCATTTTGTATGGCTGCGTGGCGCTGAAGATCCAGACCAGGGCCAGGGCCTCCTGAGTGCTAAGCAGGCTCAGTCCCACAGGGATGCTCCTTCAGATGTGTATTTTTATGGGAAATGAGAGTAACTAAGATGAATTTGTCTAGGGTGAAAACAAGATTGGTTTAAAAAAAAGTTAATTGATAAAGGTGTGTAGGTGATAGATACATGAAGTTCATTAAACTATTTTTTCACTAAATTATATATATTCAAGAGCTGAGGCAAGAGGATCAAAAGTTGAGGCTAGTCTGGACAACTGAGCAAGACCTTGCCTCAAAATAAAAAAAATAAAAAAAAGGAAAAGGGCTGGAGACACAACTTAACAGTTCTTAGGTTCAATCCCCAGTACCACAAAAGGAAAACAAGCAAACAAAAATCACACTAGTGCCGTAAGAGGTGACAATAGAATTCCTCCTAGGAAGGTATTATCTTTCTAAAGATATATCTTGCTAAATTTTGAGTAGAACTTGAACTCAGGGACCATGGGAGAGAAAATCATAGCTACCACGATTTTTTAACTTTATAAACATCTCTGCCTGAGAGATTCGGGGGTTAATTTGGTGTGCTGCAGACAGGGAGAGAGGACAGTCATAGGGACATAGCCCAAGGGACATGAGAGACAGGGGTGTAGGAAAGATCCCAAATAGAGAAATGGGTGGAGAACATTCTAAAACTCAGCATGCTTGAAACTCCTTTTTTCTTTTTTAACTTTATTAAAATACGGGTTTATTTCACATGTATATTTGTCTCCCTACCATCTGCATGTCTGACCACCACCACTACACTATGTCTTACCATAACATTCCATACATACTTAAAACCAAGTAAGGGGTGGACTTCCATCTTTAAAAACTAAACAGGCATTTCAGACAACACATTCTTGGCAACAGGACCTGGACAACATTTATCAAACACAGTAGGGAAAGTTCTCACTTTGCATTATAAAAAGGATAGCCAGATAGCAACTGTTACAGAAATGAAAGAAGATGGAAAACTTCAACAAACTGTTTAAACTGTTTTCTTAAAGAGATTTCCTCCACTGCCAGAGATCTTGAATAGCTTCCTGGTCAGTCATCCAGAAGCAATTCTTCACATAATTGATGAATTTGGCTTTCACTTTGGGAAGAGAACCACCTTTCTCTATACTTGCTTGTATTTTTGCTTTAATGTCTTCTATTGGACTAGGTCCTTAAACTCCTTTGAAAGCTGTCTGCCCTTCCATGCTGTCATCCCCTCTTCTGTTTTTGGGCCCCTACAAAGAAGTCACCGATGAAGTAATTTACAAAGAATTCATGAATGCTTCTTAAAAGGGAGGGTGGGTGAGGAAGATGGATCTTTAGCTAAGAAATGATTTTCATTTCTGAGGCATTGCGGCCTAAAAACCTGTCAGAATTCTTGGATCAAGGATAAACACCGAAGGAGGCTGGAAGATAAGAGTCCCATTCCCAGGACAATTTATAGCCACCCCAAAGCCACAGCTTTGGTGGTACACAGAGCATAGAGTGATTTTGTGTGCTAACTTTACTGAAGCACGTTTCACATACTATACAATTTCCTGTTTCTAACTGTATGATTTAACAGTTTTTAGTATATTCACAGAGTTGAATGGACAGGACCAGAATCAATTTTAGGACATTTTTATTGTCTGTAAAAGAAATCCTGTACCTCCAGCCAATCCATTCCTTCCCTAGCCCTAAACAACCCCAGGATCTACTTTGTATCTCTATGTATTTGCCTATTCTGGACATTTCATATAAATGGAATCGTACAATCTATGACCTTTCATGACTTCTTTCGCTTCGCAAATGTTTTGAAAGCTTGTTCATGTAGCGTATATCAGTACCTTGTTTCTTCTGTTTGCCAAGTAATATTCCATGGGGTGATGTATCACCCTTTTTTGTGTTTGTTTTTGTTTTGTTTTGATATCAGGAATTGAGCTCAGGTCCTTGCGTTCGCTAGATAGGCGCTTGTGCCACAGAGCTGTATCAAATGATAGTTCTGCCTTCTGCTAGGCTGTTTGCCAGAGTGGCTGCATCATTTTAATTCTTACTAGCAATGTGTGAGGGCTCCAGGTCCTCCATATCCTCAACAGCCCTCACAGTTCTCCTTTTTATTGCAGCCATCTTGGTGGATACGAAGCGGTGTATTATCTTGGTTTTCATTACCCCACAAAGTAACAATGCTGACTTCCTTTCCTTGTGCCATTTACTGGCCATTATTAACTAGGGAAATATCTATTCATACCCTTGCCTATTCTTGTTATTTTTCATTACTGAGTTGTAAGATTTGTGTGTTTATTCTGGACACAAGTCCTTTACCAGTAATTTGTAAATATTTTTTCCAATCTGTCGGTTTTTCACTTTCCTGATGGGATCCTTTGAAGCACAAAATCTTTCAATTTTAATTATGTCAGATTTAGTTTTCTTTGTTTCATTTGGTGTCACATCTAAGAACTCATCGCATAATTCAAAATTGCTATGTTTTATATCTACGTTTCCCTCAAAGCCTATGCACTCATAGGTGGGGCTTTGGGGTGGTGAATGGGTCTTGGATACATGATATTCCTCAGTGGGTTAGTCCACTGATGTGTTTACAACTAAATGTGATGTTGGGAGGTGATGCCTGGTCTGAGGTGGCTGGGAGCATAACCTGGAAGGGGTTCTCTCCCTCCTGCTCCTTTGTGTTCTCTCTCTCTCTCTCTCTCTCTCTCTCTCTCTCTCTCTCTCTCTCTCTCTCTGTCATATCATGAGCTGTCTCTTCTCTACCATTCCCCTTTGCCATGCAGTCCTGTCTTGGAACCAGCAGACAAGCTGTGAAACTTCTACAAACTGTGAGCCAAAATAAATCTCTCATCCTTTGATTCTCTCATCCTTTAATTTGTGGGTGTTGGGTATTTTGTCCCAGTAGCAAAAGTAATTCAGACAAACATTGTGAAGATTTGTTTCTCTGCTTCTCAGTAATTTACGGTTTTTGTTGTTGTTTTTGTCTTTCAACTATTTTGAATTAATTTTTGTATATTGTACAAGGTAGGGACCCAACTGTATTCATTTGACTCATTTTTCAAAAATGCAATTCTTTCTACTGAATTGTTTTTTTTTTAAGTTTTTTTAATTTTTATTTTATTTTATTTACTTGTTTGTTTGTTTGTTTATTTACTTATTTTATGGCTGGCTCAGCCTGCCCTGCTGGCGCAGCATGTGGAGCCAGGGATTGAACTGCAGTCCCTGCAGTTGCCTGAGCTTTCCTACGGAGGTGCTTTAGACCACTGAACCATCTCGCCAGCCCCTCTACTGAATTGTTTTACAAAAAGTCTATTGACCATAAATGTTGTGAGGGTTTATGTCTGTGGAGTTTTTAAAATATTTTCAGGTAGTTTTGGCTGGAATATCCTTAGAAACTTTAATTTTTGCAAAGAAGTCAAGCTGTTTCTATTTCACTCTAAATTATTTATATTGAAACAAGAAAAACTACACAATATTTAAGGTTGTGAGTCTGATTTATTCCACTTAACTCTATGGTCTCAAGGTGCATTTATTTTCCTACAAATGATTCAAATGCATCATTTATGGTCCAGTAATATGCCATGGTATGTAAGCACCATATTTTCTTTATCCACTTATATGTTGGACATATTGGGCACTTCAAGACTGAGATAATATGAATTGTCCTTACATAACGTGGGTGTGCTTGTATCACTATAACATGATGTCTTTAACTCAGGAAGATAATTAAAGGGGGATAGCTGGGTTAAATGGAATTTCTAGTTGCATTTTTAAAATGTATTCAATACAGAGACTACAGGGTCTATAGGGTCTCATTATGTAGATCAGACTCGTAGTGATTCTCCTGCTTTCAGCCTCCCCAGTGCTGGGATTACAAGCATGTGCCACCGTACCCAGTCTCAATTGCCCTCTCAGTGTGCCCCAGGGACGTGGCCGGCAAGGTACACTGGGGATTAAACCCCAGCTCCTGCGCTCTGTCTAAGCAGGTGCTTTAGTCCTCTGAGCTATCTGGCTGGCCCCTGCTGGTTGTAGTTTTTTGAGGAACATCCATGCTAATTTCCATAGTGGTTTACTAGTTTATATTCTCACCAACAATGTAGAAGTGTTCCTTTTCCCCCACAGCCTCACCAGCATTGGTTATTGTTTGATTTCTTGATGATAGCCATTCTTCCAGGAGCAAGATGGAATCTCAGTATTGTTTTGATTTGCATTTCTTTAATGGCCAGAGATTTTGAACCTTTTTTCCTATGTTTATTGGCCATTTGTTCTGAGACATATCTGTTCATTTTATTAGACCATTAGGAGGATTGTTCTAAGCTTTTTCTGCTTTTCACTGCTAAACTGGCCAAGATATCTGAGTTCCTGTTGCAAACCTGTGGGTATCTACATAGTAGCTCACGTCTGTTGAGGACACCCTGCTTTGTGACCAGGGTTCTGGGTAGGAAACATAGCTTATGGTCCTCTGAATTTTCCTCTTCCAAACCTAGAACCTCTTCCCTAAGAGCAAGCTGGGACACGGATGATGACAGCCCTAATATTCTCAGTTTGTCAAGGTTGGAGTGGAGGTGTGGGTGGAGCATATGCCCGACGAGTGGGACTGGCATGGAGAAAGGGCCCATTCAGACTTTGGGCTCACAAGAAGCTCAGATTTTACAACTTGTGGTTGTGAAGGGGAAGAAGAGGTAAGCTTCTACCTTGCTTCTCCAAGTAAATATCTCCCATAAGAGCTAAGAAGCAGGGCTGGGGAGATAGCTCCGTGGCACAAGTACCTGCCTGGCAAGTGCAAGGTCATGAGTTTGAACCCCGGTCCTGAAAAAAAAAAAAAAAGAGCTAGGAGAGAGGGCTTATTTTCTTGACCATACTCTTCTCTGTATGGGAGCTTCAATCACTGCTCTGTGAGAGGGAAGGGAATGGTTGGATAATGGCTGAAATGGCACACATCTAGCTTTTTCTTGAGATTTAGAAGATTTTTCTGAATGTTTCTTCATTTCTTTTTATATGTCTTGGGATAATGTCTTGATATTTTGAACAACTGGCTTTGAAATAATTTTGAACAATTGTTTCCTGATGATTTGGTCTACAGAGTTCCTCATGTTACTATTCCAGATATGGAGGTTGGGCATACATTTCAGACACATTTATTCTAGATCTCATGGGTTCAGAAGACATTAGAATTACATTCTAGGCCCTCTTGGGACCATTAGGATTACTCAGAATATAGCCTGATTAAGTAACCTCCTGTATCTGAGTGCCTCATGGTAACTGCCAATCTGGAGACATCCGTGGAGGTGAGAAGATACCAGCTCAGCTAGGACTCTCCTAACCCTATGCAATTGCTCCAAAGCTAAAGAAAAGGAATGCCTTGGACTTGGGATGCTCAATGTTCATAGAGAGTAGTGGGGAGAGCAGATAGGAAGGAGCACACACCCCGGAAATGTGGTTTATGACGTGATCTCTAGTGTTTCTGTCACTTCTCTGCCCCCACAAAGTAATGAACAACCCAGAAAACTATCCTCCTTCCAATCTGGCCCCAAGAAGTAGACTTTCTCGCCCTTCCCCCGTTTTCAGTACAGGGGATTGAACTCAGGACCCTGTGCTTGCCAAGCAAACGCTTATTCTATGGAGCTATCTCCCTGGTCCTTGCACCTGTCTGTAGGATCTACTTTTAAACTTCCTTCCCAAAAGAGAGTGTCCAGCCTAAGACAGCATTTTCTCCACCTCTTCCACATCCTCCACAGTTACACTTAGATAGCAAGGGCACTGGATTAAAAAGTTCTATTTCCCACTTCTTACAACCACAGCTCGAATGCAGACCTACCACTGAGTGACCTGCTCCCACCCTTGGGCACATGAAAATCTCCTGGGAAATTTTATAAAATCCTAGTGCCTCGGCTCCAAACCAGCTCATCTAAATGAACCAAATCTGAATCTGTTGGTGTAAGTCTTGTGTATCGGTCATTTTTGCCCTAGCTGATTCTAATGTACAGGCAGAACTATAAAGCTGGTACAGAAAATGAAAGGTACCTCACATGAAGGTGATGAGGGCAGGCTGGAAGAGGCCCTAGGACGCGCCTGTTGTCATCATTAGTCTCCTAGTGCCTCAAAAGCCGTAATAGCCCACAGAATTCTCCCAGGAAACCAAAACTCCTCAAACTTTATGCCTGCAAACCATCATCACTTTATTTTATTTTATACTTTTTCACTTTATTTTTAAAAATATTTTTATTTATTTGGTATAGGGTCTTGCCATGTAGTTAAGACTTGTTGTGATCCTACTATCTCAGCCTCTCCAGTTCTGGGATTTCAGGCATGTGCCACCATGCCTGGTTTTTTGTTTTTTTTTGTTTTTTTTTTAATTTTATTTTATTTATTTATTTGTTTGCTTGTTGTGTTTGTTTGTTTCTTTATTTATTCATTTCGTGGCTGGCTCAGCCTGCCCTGGTGGTGGGGCTGGCGCAGCATGTGGTGCCGGGGATCGAACTGCAGTCCCTGCAGTTGCCTGAGCTTTCCTAAGCAGGCGCTTTAGACCACTGAACCATCTCGCCGGCCCCCATGCCTGGTTTTGACTTGGTCAGCTCTGCATGGGGCCTCAGAGCACGAGGTACCAGGAATCGAAGCTGGGTCCTTGCGCTTGCCAGGCAGGTGCTTAGACTGCCAAGCTATCTCCCCAGCCCCTCATCACTTCATTTTAATTTGGAGTCAGTTGCTGGGGCCCTGCCTGAGGCAGAAGGCAGCGTGACTCGCTGGCGTTGAAGGTGTGTGACAGGATAGGTGACTCCTGGTAGCTGGGGCCAGGGGCTAGTGGGCTCCTCTCCATAGTTCTCTGTGATCTTAGGGGTTCCTGTCTCCTCCTTCAGTTTTTCCAGAGAAAATACCTAGAAGGTCAGGTTCATTGGGGAGAAAGTGATAAGAAATGGGCAATGAGGTGAAATATGACCAGATTTGGTCCTGTAGCCTCAGAAACCCACTGATGATAAGCTTGGGGGACATTCCTCTTAAGGAGTAGAATTCAGATAAACAGAATCAAACAATAGTTATTGCTTGCTTACTTTAGTAAAAAGTCAAAAGACAAACTGAGGACTATAAGTGGATGTATCTAGAACCTATACTCATTAGTGAAATAAACCAGACTTATATATGTCAATATCGTATAGTCTCCCTGGTTTAAGAACTCAAAAGAAGAAATTTAAAAAAGAAAAGAATTATAAAATTAGGGGAAGTTGGCAGAACGTTTCACTAAGAGGCTTAGGCATTTTGTACACCCTTCAACTGTCTTCCAGAGTGAGTTTAGACTGCATTCCCCTGGTAACTACTGATGGCAGGCACTTTCCCACATGCCTCTTGACCATTTGTATCTTTTTTGTGAATGGTCTGCTGAAATATTTTGCTCATTTTTAAGCTGTGTTTTTGTCTTATTGAATTGTAGTGTTATCTTTTCATGTAACAATTAAAAACTTTATAAAAAAGACAAACTGAGGAAAATATTGGCAACAAATGTAAAGGGTCACTATGGTAATAAGTTTTATGGATTAATAAGAAAAACTGAGGGATTTGAAAATAATAATGAATAAACAGGTAACTCCCAGAAGAGAAAAACACTGATCATTAAATGTTTAACCCAGCTGGGCATGGTGACGGCACACACCTGTGATTCTACTCCCCTGGGCTGCTAAGGCACGAGGATCCTAAATTAGAGCACAACCTCAGCAACATAGCAATTTTGTGGAGTCCCTGTCTCAAATTTTTCTCTTTTTTTGTGGGGGGGAGACCAGGGTTCAAACTCACGACCTTGCACTTGCCAGGCAGGCACTTGTGCCTCGGAGCTATCTCCCCAGCACGGCCCCCCTCAAAATTTTAAAGAGGATGGAGATGTTATTCAGTGAGAATGTCCTGGGTTCAATCTTCATTACTGTAAAAAAAAAAAAAAATCTTTTGCTAATCAAAGAGTCACATTAGGACACCTTTTCCGCTATCAATTTAGCAAGCAATTTTTTTTTTTTTTCCAGCACTGGGGATTGAACTCAGGACCCTGCTCTTACCAGGCAGATACTTATTCCACAGAGCTATCTCCCAGGCCCGGTAGGGTGGTTTGAATAGTGCTTTAAATAATAGCAATGTGTGGACGGTGCTTCCCTGGCTAACACGTCTCACTCCCTGCGTGGCTTAGCTCTGGGAAGCAGATGCTAAGACGCCCATTTTCCCTAAGGCAGAAACTAATGAACTGTCCCAAAGTCACACGACTGACTTGCGATGGGGCCGCCACACCCGCTTGACAGCAGGCCGAAAGGCAAGTGGGTCGAAAAACCTCCTTGGAGATCCACCTCGACAACTTGAAAACACTCATTCCCCTTCACCCAGCCATTCTACGTCCCGGAACCCATCCCCCACAACCGGCGCGGGGCTGTTTCGCTTTCCGCAGCAGCAGGCGAGCAGAGCTGCGGAGGCTGGGCTTGGGGAACGTCACAACGTAGGTAGGGCTGCGGTGTGGGGCGACCACTGGGCCAGCTCATAATGTACCGCTGAATGAAAAGATACAGATATGTGCACACGCAGTGTGTGTTGAGCGGTATTTTTAATTCGCACACTGTATTTTTGTGTTTTCCACTTCTGTAGTCAGGACAGGCGCCGCCGGGTACAGAGCTGCGTGTCCAGGGCAGTGGCCCCGAGACTGGGGCGGGGGGTTGTCGGCTTCGAGCAGCCGCGGGGTGGTGGAGGCCAGGGCTCTTGGGGACGCCGGGCTTGGTCACTCCAGCGGGCGAGGCGACGAGACCTCTGCGGTCCAGGAGGGTCGGGGGATTCCTGGCACCCTGGCGGCTGCAGCCCGCAGCAGCGGCGACGCTCCCAGGGGAGCGGCGGGTGGCGCGCAGGGCGAGTCCGGGCTAGAGCTCTGGCATAGGGTTGCAGCCTTGCCTCGGGATGGGCGCGCGGGCTATGCGGAGCCGCGAACAGGGACCCCGGACCCGGGAGGGGACCAGCAGAGGGGAGCGCAGCCTGCCTCTGGGACGTGGGCGGACAAAACCTTCCCGAGGGTCGCCCAAGGTGACCTCGAGACCAAGCATTCCAAGTGGCTGGGACTGGCGTCGATGCTCGGCCGGGAGGAGGTGGCCGCGAGCCCCCACCAAGCCCCGCTCACTTCCCGGTCCGACCGGGCGGACTCTGGCACCGCCTCCCTCTCCGATTGGTCGAGGAACCACTCCCAGATGTTCGCAGCCGCAGTGGGCAATGTGGAGTGGCTGCGGTTCTGTTTGAGCCAGGACCGCGAAGAAATCCGGAGCGACCAAAAGGTAAGGCCTTGGAAGACGGGGAGGGAATAAGTCCGTCATCGTTTAGTCGTCTCCCTCCCCAACTTCCTGTAGACCCTGTTGGGACAGGGAGGCAGGGAGAGCTGAGGGCGCACATCAGGAGCTGGAAGGGGTGTAACGCACCCAGGGCACTGTGAGAAGGGGGGGCCCCTTTGCTGGGTCGTGGGCCCTGGGGCCAGCTGCTCAGCCTTCTCCTGCCCCCTCTGATTGCCACAGGGGTTCACTGCCATTCACATGGCAGCCCAGTGGGGCAAGCTCGCGTGCATGAAGGTCTTGGTAGAGGAGTACAAGTTTCCTGTGGACCTGCCCACCAACAGTGGCCACACGCCCCTCCATCTTGTCATCCACAAGGACAATAAGACCATGGCTGTGCTCTGCATCAACTACTTGCTCAAGAAAGGGGCCTCCATCAACACGTGAGTGCAGCCTGCTCCAGGAGCCAGCCTGGAGCCTGGGCAGGCAAAAACTCTGCTCCCAGGCAGGCAGCCCTGTGCAGGACAGGCAGGAGCTGAGGGGTGGAGTCATGTCCCACATAAAGTAGTGAGTAAGCTATATGTGCAGGGGGTAAGAAATAAGGCTCTGGAAAAGCACAGACCCAGTTCACATCCTGGATTTGTCACTTGCAAGGAGACAGTGGAACCTTTGGCAAGTCACCCAGCCTCTCAGCCTCAGTGTTCTGGTTTCCAAATCCATGAAGACACTGGAATCTCCTGGGAGCTTCCAAAATACCGACGGCTGCGTTCCATTTGAAGGTTGTGATTCAACGGATCTGTAGCACAGCTTGGGCTCCGCAAGTTGCAAAAGATCCCTGCATATTTATCACTACAAATCACTAGCAGTGCCTCATCTGGGATTTGGGAGGATGGCAGTACAGATCATGTGGCACTACTGTGATAACTGAGAAAAGTGTGTGGCTGTAAGAGACTGTGGGGGTTCGATCCCCAGCTCCACAAGCCTTACCCAACCCACCCTTAAGGCAGCCTGAGCAAGCCAAAAAAGTCCTTCTGTAAGAGACTGTGTTCATTCAAAATATCTATTGAGCATGTACTATGGTGCTACTAATCACTATTCCAGAACTGGAGGGTACAGCAGCAAATACACAGAAATATTCCCTGCCTTGTAAAGCTAATATTCTAGTGCAGGCATAGACAATAAATTATTATTTTGTTTGTTTATTTATTTATTTTATAGCTGGCTCAGCCTGCCCTGGGGGGTGGGGCTGGTGCAGCATGTGGTGCCGGGGATCGAACCGCAGTCCCTGCAGTTGCCTGAACTTTCCTAAGCAGGCGCTTTAGACTGCTGAACCATCTCGCCAGCCCCAGACAACAAATTATTAAACTAAGAAGTGAATGAGTGTTGAAGATATAGCTTGTGGTATAAGCTCCTGCATGGCAAGCACAAGGTCCCTAGTTCAATCCCTAGTACTACATGCTGTGCTGGCCCTATAATCCCAGCACTTAGAAAGTTGAGACAGAAGGATTGCTACAAGTTCAAGACCAGCTACAAAAGTGAGCACAGGGCCAGCACAAACTACACAGCAAGACTATATATATATATATATATATATATATATATATATATATATATATATATAATGGATTCTGAGAAATATGGGGAGTGGTTCCAAAAGAAATAAGCAAGGTGATGGGACAGGAGCAAGGGGGCAGGATGAGATATTTAAATTGTGACTTGGAGACTACAATGCAAAGAACCAGGGAGATGTGTTGCAGGCAGAGAGGGCATTGCATGTAAAGGGCATGTTCGGGAAGGAAAGGAAGAAGGATCCAGCTCTTCAGACCTATGGGCCTTGGCAAGGCATGGGAGGGGTTAAGAACACATGAGGTTAGTAGCTTCTGATCCACCCCCAGTCTCCTTCCAGCAAGTCTCACATGTCACCAACCTCCTACAGGAGTGCACCGCCATGCCTGGCCACCAACCTCCTATAGTAAGATTTTTCTCTTACTATTTTCATTTAGTCCAATTATGAGAACAATAGACATGGCCAGAGTCACCCAGGGAACTGGTGGCACTGTGGGTTTTGGAAGTTGGTTTGTCCACCTATCTGATGAGCAATGTTTCTGTCCTTTTTTTTTTGTCCTTTTCCTTCCTGGTGGGGCCTTCCAGTCCGACACGCAACGGCTCCACAGCCCTGCACCTGGCAGCCCGTGAGGGCTTGCTGGACTGCGTGAAGGTCCTGGTGCAGAATGGTGCCAATGTCCATGCCCAAGATGCCACAGGCTGCAAGCCCATCGACTACTGCAAAATATGGAACCACCGCACCTGTGCCCGGTGAGGGAGGGAGGACTACCTGAAGCCTGCCAGCCACTTTTCCCAGCCCTCTCTTACTCCTTCCCCAGGGCCCTCACCCAAGGCTGGGTCTAGGTAACCAGATCACAAAGGGACAAACCTGCTGAGGAGGACCCTTGCCCAGGATATTACTGACAGGGTCTTGCCAGGCCTTGTTCCTTTATGTTAAAAACTGTTCTCCTTTGTTGCCCTGGGGCCCCTGGCTCCTCAACAGGAGATCTGGCCAGGTCATCATGTTCCTCTTTCCCCTCAAAGGAAGTAGCTAGCCAAAAGGGCCTGACAGTGGGATGGGTCACTTGCTTATCCCTAGCCCAGCCACCCCACCCAGGTGCTCACCATTTCCCAGTCTTCCCATCCCATGGAAGCTCAGTCGCTATAGGATGACATGCCCTCACCTCGGTGCTAGGTTCTTGAAGGATGCCATGTGGAAACAGGACAAGAAGGAGTTTGCTTGTGAGATGAGGAAACTGAAGCGCCTTATGGACCAGCTGACACTCATGGAGCACAACTACCTGCTTAAGCATCAAGTAAGGGGTTGTGGGCAGGGCCAGACAGCAGCTGCTTGTGCAAGCTTGGTGAGGAGAAGGGCAGCTAGAAGCACTCATAGCCAGAAGAGCCACCACTCCCCAGTACTCTGCTGAAATTCTCCCCTTGGGGCTGGCAAGATAGCTCAGTTGTCTAAAGCACCTGCTTGGGCAAACTCAATCAGGAGCAGGGGAACACAGTTCGATCCCCAACACTACATGCCACTATATGACCTGCCCTCAAAGTAGGCCTAGCGAGCACCTCGCCAAAAAAAAAGAAAAAAAAAAAATCAGGAGAAAAAGTACATAAATGCAGGTAGCTTCAGTCATGACCACAGATTAATACACATAAATAATAATAGCTGGGTGTGGTGGCACATGCCTGTAATCCCAGCACTTGGGAGGCTGAGGCAGGAAGATCGGTGTGAGTTCAAGACCAGCCTAGGCTACAAAAGTGAGTTCAAGGTCAGCCTGAATGGCATAGAGAGACCCTGTCTCAAAAAGACAAAAATAAATAAATAAAATTCCTCCCTTATAAGCGACTTCTTCAGGTCACCAGTACTGTCCTATGTCAAAAGTAGACACAGCAAATCTACGAGTAATCACAAGCCTAGTGCACTGCCCTGCTTCAGGATGAAGGTCTGTAATAAGACCAGGCCCCCCTCCATCACCAGGACTCACATTATGGTTACAAAGAAAAAGCAAGGCTGGGTAAGGTACTGCATGTCTATAATCCCAGCACTCCAGGAGGCTCAGGCAGAAGGGTTGCAAGTTGGAGCCCAGCCTGGGCAACTTTCTGACTTAGTGAGATCTTCTCTCAAAATGAAAAACAAAGTAAGATAAAAAAGGACTGGGGATGTAGATTAGTGAGAAGGTTCTGTACTCAATCCCCAGTAGTGGGAGATAAAGATTCATCCTTCTTCCCAGCAGACACTGGGCACAGAATCATCTGCCAGAGAAGCACAGGGTGGCCCCCACTCCTGCTGCTTAGAGTCTAGTAAGGAAGCAGGTTACATTCCCATGGGGAATCTGGAAGGTGAAGGAAAGGATGCTTAGGAGGCATCTTTGAAGATAGGAAGCATTTGGCTGTGGGAAGAAGCAGGGAAAGGCTGGTGGGGCAGAGGGAATAGATGCACGGAAAGGCACAAGAGCACATGGGAACACAATATACACAGAGAACAGATGGGGACCAGATGTGGAGACTGACAAATTAGATTTGGCAGGGGTCCAGATCAACAAAGAACTCTGGGAGAGAGGGGGTTTTAAGTAGGTATAATTACATGGGATGCAAAACCCAGAAAGCCCAGAAAGATGCTGGGGTCCTAAGTAGATTGCTAAACGGGGAAAGCTTCAGGGCTCTTCCTCTATTCTACTCCTGCAGCTCTAGTCCAGCTGCGTTTCTCTCCTTGCATTCCTCACTGTCCGTGTCACTCAGCCCTCATGGCCATGCAAAGGTCCAGAGCAGGTGGAGCCCACCTGTTTCCTGTGGTCCTATCTCTTCCCAGAAGCCCCCTGCACACCTCCACTCAATCTCCTGTTGGCCTCAATCATGTGTCCATTCTTGATCCAATGACTAGAACAAAAGGAAAGATATCTGCTGATGGACTTAGGTGTAGGGCAAGGCTGATGGAATTATGATGATTGGCTTAGCCTAATCAGGGCCACCCTGAAGCTGGGTCAATCTCCAAAAGCATCAGATTGCTTAGCAACAGTCTGAGAGTAAGACACTGAGATAAACAGGGTGGGGACGTTCTGGAACAGGTGGAAGGCTCAGTTCCAGTGGAGGCAAGGACAGAGCCCAGCAGTCACCGGCTTCCAGTGGGCTATATCCTCCCCTCCATGACGAGGCCCACTGGGCCCAAACCTGCCTAGATTCACTGACTCTAGGCCTTCCAAACCCTTCAAGTTTGTCTTTCCAGGGATTCCTCTCTCCTGTGTCTGTTCTCCCATTAAATCAGAGCATCACAGCAGGAGGGATCCAACTGAGCATTTCTCTGGAGGGAACTGTGTTTTGCTTAGGGTGGAGGTTGTGTGCCCCCCCACCACTCGAGCTGGAAGTTCCCCTGGCTTAGAGGCTGTGTTTCCCCCACAGGGTAGAGGCTTCCCTATGGAGGAGGCTTTATCACCTCCTCAGTCCAGGAGCTCCCTTAGAGCAACAGCTGTCTCCTCCATCAGACCAAGCTAGGCATTCCTCTCATCAAACTTAGATGTTCCCTGCAGCGAGGACAGTGTCTTACCAGTTAGGCCAGAGGCTTGGAGGGCTACAGCCACAAGGCCTCATTCCATGCATACACAGGGGTGGCCCTCCACCACTACTGTGTGTCTTTTGTTGCAGAAAGAACACCAACTCCTGACAGAGGCCAATTTCAGGAAATGGCTCCATGACAAGCTGCTTAAATCCGCAGTCTCCGGCACCAAGCAAGAGGCTTGCCCCAGTGTCCTCTCTGAGACCCCAGGATCCCAGACTTCTAGGAGCTTCTGCCGCCTCAAGGAGACCAGCCTGCAGATCAAGCCTCAGCCTAAGGTGCCACCCATGGGAATCAACAGGCAGCCTAAAATCAGTCGGCCCACATTGTGGGCTTTCAGCAAGGACTCTGCCAGATCCCACCTCCGCGTCATCAGCTGCCCACGAGCCATTCCTCTGTGTGTTCGTCCAAAACCCTGCGAGGAACATGACTTCTGCAATTTCCTGGAGGTGACTCCAGACTCACATGGTGGTGCACAGCTTCGCACAGTGGATGGCCACTGGGTGGTGCCCGTACCCCAGCTCCCTTTCAAGGTGATGGTCCGCATGCTGCACCCAGGGGTGCCATACAGGATGAAGGTACCCCAGGGGTTTTACGTCAAGAGCATACTGGATGTACCCCAGAGGCGGCACATGGACCAGAACACCTTTTGGACAGATAGCATAGCCATGAGCCTACGTGAGACATTTGATGAGGCCTTTCTGGCAGCCATGCAAGCTCATCAAGGGCGCCCTGCCTTGCCCTCCTCTGCCACCCCCCTGTAAAGGTACCCTGGTAGTGTCTAGAGTGATACTACCCACTGAAGGCTGAAGCGTGGTGATTTGTGGTGCGGAGGAAAGGGGGAGGTTTGCCTATAAGCTTCCCGGTCCCAAGCTCCATGACAGGATCATACCATCTTTCCCCAAAACCTAGACTGCAGGCCTCCTCCTCTCTGCAAAGTATCTTGACTCCCCCAGAGAATCCAACACGGCAGAGCCCCAAGGTTCAGACCAGGTGCCATCACTATTCTAACAGTGACACTGGTTCCCCGATGCCCTCTTGCTTCTACTCCAGCCCACCAAGGACTAGGCTTCTGAGAACGAAAGGACCCCTGGAAATTCTGTCTCTTGTTCAAATTAAGTTCTTTTCTACTGTAGGCTCTAAGCCTTACCCCCACCCCCCATTATGGTACTAGAGATTGAACTCCAGGCCTTCACACTGAACTTATATAACCCCAATCTGCTTTGTTTTGATTGGGTGGTGGGTGTTTGGCTTGAGAAAAGGTCTTGCTAAGAAGCTAACTGACCAAGCTAGGCTCAGCTCAGGACTCCTCTGCCTCAGCCTCCCAGAGTGCTGAGATTAAGGTACATGCCATCATCCTCACCATTCAATTGTAGATCCAGATTGGCTGGAAGGAAAGCTACCATGTCACCCCAGCATGTGATTCCTTGCCACTATGGATCACCAGCCCTTACTCCCAGCTGCCACTGGTTTCCACCACTCAGGGAAGCACAGATAGCACATCTGGGGAGAGGTAAGATCTGCAGTCTCAATGTGAGACTACGGGATAAGTACCGCACGCTACCTGATTGCGCCACTGGAGCTCCTCAATGTGAGACTACGGAAACACCTGTATTTCTTTTAGGAAGCTATCCAGGCTCCCCTGCAATTTCCTCATACAAATTACAGTTCATTCATTAAACAAACATTTATTGAGTGCTTTCTATGTGCCAGGTGCCAAACAGGCACTGTTGATACAAAAATTCAACGACAGTCCTTGCCCTCAAGGAGCTTACAGTCTAGGGGGGAAAGAGATTATAAAGCAGGCAAATAAGACCGAAATGATCTCTGCTGGGGCTAGTACAGAGAGGGGACACTCAGAGCTTCTTGGAGGAAGTAAAATCCAAGCTGAAACTTGACAGAGAAAGTACCAGAATGAGTGAAGGGGAATCAACATGGTGAGCACAAGCCATGGTGTCTCTGTCCACAGGAGGTGGGGGCCCGAGCAGAAGAGGATGAGACAGGAGGTGAGAAGGGGCCAGGCTACTAGGAGACTCACATGCTAAGGGGTCTAGACTTCATCCTAAAGGCAGTGGGGAGGTATGGAAGGTTTGAGGCCAGGGAGTGACTTAATTGGTTGCATCTGTAAGACAACTCTGGCTGGCCGTGGGACAGAGAAGCAACAGGGTACTATCAGAACAAAGCAGGTAAAAGCTGACAATGAGGGTGGCTCAAACTAAAGAGATGTCAGGAAAGTATATTTGATCGTTTGTTTTAGAGATCAGATGTAGGGGTAAAAAGGAAAGAAACTTGAGAGCAAGTGTCCTGTCTCCTGAGTGGTGCAAGGGCCTAGACATGTACCCCAAGGAGAAGGCCGCTTGGCAGAAGACTGCAAAGGGTACCATGAATCTGAGTTGTCTATGGATCCAGAAGGCAGCAGAACTGTGATGCAGAAGAGCAGGAGGGATGGGCAACTGCAGAAACACTCGGTTACCTAAGCAGAAAGCCCACAATAGACCACTGCAAGCCCCGTGTGCACGGAGCAAGCAGAGAAAACTAAGGGAGAATGAAAGGAGCAGTTAGAGACGGGGCAACAGCCACACAAGAGGCAGGGAAGCACAGCTGCAGAAGTGAGAGGGACGAGTGCATTGGCTGCTACTGAGATCCAGCCTGCAGAATCGGCTGCATTTCATGGTGAAGGCCCTGGCCATCCCTGACCAGCAGCAGAGTGAACAGAGGAAGTAAAAAGCCACCTCATCAGGGGAGGGAAAAAGGGGACAGCACGGGAGATGAGGACCAGCTGGCCGTCCACTGGGGAGGATACTGGCCTCCTGGCCTCTACTTGGTCCACAGAGCAGAAAAGGGCCTGGCAATCTTACACCCAAGGACCAAACGTGCTAGTCCTCCCAGGGAAAGCAGGAGGGCGAAGCCAGTACTCTTATGAGCACAGAAATGCTAAAGCCAAGGAAACAAAGGAGCATGATGGGATTTCAGGCAGGATAAAAAGATGCTCGAGCACAGGGGTCTTCCCAGTGACTTAAAAGGCGTCACCAGAGCACAGTGCATCCTGCACCTGCCAGCCTCACTGCGAGGTATAGGACATGGCCAGCGAGGGTGCTCGTGGGGACTTCAGTCCAACGTGTACTGTTGAGCATTGCAAGGCACTAGAGTTTGAGTACAAGGTAACGCCTGCCAGCCCGCGCCCATCCTGGGCCCGCCTTCTTGGAAGGCAGCGATCATCTCCCCCAGAGCCAGGAGCACACAGGCCAGACCTTGTGTGCTCTAAAGAGTGACAAATAGCCTCTCTCACCAACCTCATTTCATAAAAAAAGTCTAGGCCCAGGCTGCCTGGAAGCTATTTTTTTTTAAGCCTGAGATAGAATTTCTGCCAGAAAGTACTCCTTTTCCTCAGAGGAAGATTTATAAATAGAATACTGTGGATGTTCCGAAAACCTAACCCAATCCTCAATTGTCTCCTACTCCCAGCCTGCACGGCACAGAGCTTTGGGAGAAGAGATGGAAGAGGGAGGTGCACAAGAAAGGCTACTACTGCCCCTGGCCTCTGCCCCACCTCATTTCTGCTCCCTCCCTCTAAAGACAAGATCCCTCAAGAAAGGCAAGATCCAGACCCAGGAGAGGAGTCCCTGGAACAGAAAGCTAGTCCAGTCTCAAGGCAGAAAGTTAGCAGGAAGAAGGAAGATGAACTTTTGGGATATTAAGGCAAACAGTGCCACCTAGAATCTTTATTCAAATGCGAATCAGCAAATGGACAAATATCACAGTTCAATAGCAAAAACCATTTCTCTTGGAAGTGCCAAGCTGTGTCCCCTCCCTATGGTCATTTGCCCAGGGAATTTTTCACTGGCTGTTCTCTAGCTTCACAGACCCTGCCCTGCCTCCCCTGGCTGAGCCTGAATCTCTCAACCCACCTCAGGAGGGGGAGAGGAGGCTGAGGAACTAGGCCACCTGGTTAAGCAGGCTTTGCCACCTCCCTGGAGCCCTGTGAGGTTACAGCCACTGGCAGTGTCAGATCCGAGCCAAGCTGAGCCCTCAACGAGGGTGAGGATGGGGCTTCAGGACCAAGGGGAGGGAAGCCAGGGCTGGTGGAAGGTGTCTTCCAGGCTCCTGGCCCCTACCTAGCACAGAGGCCCAGGGACCTGACTTCTGATCCTGCCCCAACTATCCCTCCCCCAGGGGGGTCAGTATATCTTCTGACGACTGGGTAGGATGGCCTCTTTGATGAAGGAAAAGACAACCAGGATCCCTAAGCGCTTTCCCCGCTTGCCTTTGGTGAAGTAATTGGAGACCACGTCATCTGTGGAGACACAGGCAGGCAGACGCGTATGAGATGAGTGCATGTGTGTGTACCACTCTGCCCACCCAGCCCCAGTACCCACGTCCTCACAAGGCTGGACTCTGGTTCCCTTAAATGACTCAGGCCTTGCAGGTACCCCCTTACCTGGCCCATTACAAACCCCTTCTCACCTCCTGGCTGCATGGTAGAGGGCAGGACATTCTCCCCAGCTGAGAGCGACACAAAGAACGCGAATGGAATTATCCACAGGCAGAAGGTGAAATAGGCCAGGACCTGGCAACGAGAGAGGCACCAAGAATGGGCTGGGCGTGGTCACCAGGCATCTCAGAGAGCTGACTAAGGGTACACAGAAGGCCTGACCCTCGTCTCTACAGGGCCGTGACATCTCAGCGATAACAGTGGGGAATAGTGGGAGCTGACAATGACTGCTGCACTCTCCAGAGAAGTGCTCTTGTTCTTTCCTGGGGCTTCAAACCTAAGGCCTAAGGTAGGGAAAACTGCTGGGAGGAGAAAACACCAGCGGGCCGCCAGGGGGAGCTGGGGCTCAAGGTTTTAGCCCACTTCTGCTTGGTAGGTCTGTGTCTGAAAGGGTCTGAGCAGTATTTTTTCTGGCCTCAAGATAACCCCATTTGGGACCCCAAAAATTCATAAGGGGAAAGCAGTGTGTACCTCAGTCTAAGGGATCTTTTCGGTTCCTTAGTCACACTGCTTTCAAAAATCATATGTTTCATTTTATTCAGCATGTGATCTCTGAGTGGACTCAGTTTCAGACCATGGCTAAGACTTTATTGCAAACCAGCTGAGGCCCCATTATTCCTCTGCCCCCAGGACTGGCTGTATGTGCTGGACACTTCTTACCTCTGAGAAAGGATAATATTCTTCTGCAAAAAACTGAAATGCTAAATAATGATTCACCACCACTAGTCCTGTTAAGGGAATGAAGAGTCGGTCAGTGTGAAGGCAGGACACACGGCGAGGCTTTTCAATGTCAAATGGCTCTGGAATTAGGAGCCCTTACATCTTACTCTTGACTTGGCAACCGAAAAAAGAGCATGGCTTTGGGCCAGTACACTATCATCTAGAACTCGGTTCCATATCTGTCAAGACGGGAGAATCAACCCCAGCCTGCTCACTGAGGAGGGCATAATGAGTAAAAGTAAAACGTAGGAAAGAAAGCTATGGAATGTTATAAAACTGAGACTTCGATGTTACTTAATTCAAAACATCACAACCATGACCTGGTTTTTACTGAATGTGAGTCCTAAAGCAGCTGTCCCAGCCAGATGTGGTGGTGCTTATAATCTCGACATTATAGGAGGTTGAGGCAGAGGGATCACAAGTTCAAGGCCAGCCTAGGCAACTCAGGGAGACCTTGTCTCAATAAACAGCTCTCCCATGAACAAGTAAGAAAGTCACGGGCATATAAACCACTCCAAACTGGGCCACGGGAAAAGCCACCACAAATAAAAAGACACAGCTGCAGACATTCTGAGGCACAAACTAGGATGCTTGAGAATATGGAGAGGGCTCCTTTCCCTTTCTGCTGATGGTAAGGTTAACTAGTTTGAATTGATATGTTTTGGTCCCACGCATACCTCCTCAGAGTGCAACTGAGCTTATGAAGAAGCAAGCAAGCAGATCTGAGGACAGGCTGCTCTGAGACAGGCGTCCCTGCCTGTTTCATGACAGGATGAAATGCAAGCACCAGAAAGAACATGTTCCCTGAAACTGCACCCCTCACACACACACAAATCTCTCTTCTCCCCTCTTGCCTTTCTCCTTCTAAGGCAAAGACAACATCTCTGGTAGGTCTAGCCATAGGCAATGAGGCTAAGGGATACCAGAAGGTAGGGGCCACTAGATCTTTCAGAAAAGCTCCCTCAGGAATCTAAGTGGCAGGCTGAAGAAATGACAAAAGGAAACCAGGAAGCCTGCCACCAGAAAACAGAAGGGTTCTCCCTAAGATCATGCAGAAGGGGCCTGGCCACTCCTACAAAACTCATCTTTTTTGTAGTACTAGGGATTGAACCAAGGCTTTGTGCTTGCTAGGAAAGTACACGACCGCTATGCCACACCTCCAGCCCTTTTTGTTTTGAAGTGGGTCCTTGCTGAGTTGCCCGTGCTGGTCTCAAACTTGTGATCCTCGTGCCTCAACCTCCCAAATAGGTAGGATAACAGGTATGTATCACCATCCCCAGTCTTGCTGAAAAAACTGTATGGTGAAATCACAACAAAGCATTCAGGGAGAGGACCTAGTTCTAGTTTTAACACTAGATTTTCCCTGTGGCTATTCTCTTTCTATGTTCTCCTACAAGAGTAAAAAAGTAACTCCATAACATCTCTATCTGATATCCTAACCCAAGGCTAGGACAGGATGAATAGCAGGAAAACCAGTAAACCTTGTGACCAAATACTTTCTGAAACCTTCTCTGAAAACATATAACTTATAATCACCTACTATATGCCAACTGAATATACCAACAGTCTTGTCAGAAACATCCCCTCAGAACAGACTGAGCAGCTAAAGCCCAGACAGTGACTCCCATAGCCAAGAGTGGAGACAGGGCAAAGGCCAGAAGGCTGGAGTCCTCAATCTGAGGCAGCTGCAACCATTGACAGTGGAACCAGAAAAAGAAGCCCCATGGGGCTCGAGCACCAGGCCAGTGTCTGCAGCAGTCTCCCAGCAGCCTGAGACTCCAGGCTTGATCATGACAGTGGGCCCAAGGGCTGGATGGAAGCTGTCCACCTGCCAAGGAACAGCTTTGGGCTTGTGGGGTCAGGGGTTTTCTTTCAGGCTGGCATTACTCAGGCTGCTGCCTTCACCAACCCGTAATCTATTTTCTCTTCCCAAATCTTCCTTTAAACTTCCCTGTTTAAGAAAGTCCTCCCAACCTGAGTCCCCACCCCTCAAAAATTCTAGGTACTGTGGCCAAGGCAGGTTCTAGGGTCCTCAAGAATGAGAAGCCTGTATTCCAAACCTCCTAGAGTACGTTGGAGGCCTGCCTCCTTCTCCCCCTTCAGTACCCAGGACTGAGCTAAGTACATCCAACCACAGGAGCTGCCCCCTCCCCACTCTGCCCCCTCTCACCACACGATAGGATGAAGTTAGGCGAGGTCAGCATGATGAAGGGGAAGGTCTGGAGGAGGCCAAAGTAGACGAGGTTGGTGAAGAGGCCCACACCAATCATGCTGGTAGGAAAGCACTCAAAGACGTACAGGCCAATCAGCACAGCCGTGGAGAACTGAAACAACCAAGACAGTGCAGAGAGCCCTTCCAGGCTGGCGTGCAAACTCCCTCAGCCCACCTGCTCTGGGCCCCACTAGGTTTGTGCCTCAATCTCATTTCACAGTGCCCGCCTGAGTCTCCCACCTAGATTCTCAGCTCCCCAAGGATAGCATCCTTAAATGCCAATTTCTCTCTATATATCTATATCTATATCTATATCTATATCTAGGTATATAGATATAGATATATAATCTCCCCAGGCTTCAAACTCATGACCTTGCACTTGCCAGGCAGGCAATTATGCCACAGAGCTATCTCCCCAGTCCCAATTCTCAAAATATTTTGACAGCAGCCCACAATAAGGAAAATATTTCACAGAGCCAACCCAAGAGACACATGCAGCTGGCAGAAATCTATCTACCAGCAGCCACTCCTTGATTGGAGTCTTGGGCCCTTGTTTTAATGACAATGACCTATCTTTATGAACAGAAGCCTCCCCTGAGGTCAGGGGAGGGGAGGGCCAGGGCCAAGGGAGCTGCACCCCTTACGAAAAATTCATCACTGGAAATAGAGGACAAAGAGGAAGCATTCAAAACTGTCCTTAGGTTCCACTAAAATCTAAGTGCTGAGAGCAGGGCAAGAGGCGAGAGCCAGGGAGAAACAACCAAGCAAAGGCAAAGTCGGGGGCCTGTCAAGAGCCTACAATAAGCTGTCGCCTTAAGCACCTGAGAACAAGGTTTGCAGGGAAGCAGTGCCACTCGGGAAAGGAGGCCTGGAAAGACCTGGGCCCAGAAATGCAGACCTAAGACTGAGCACAGGGCAGGAAGGTAGGCATGAAGCCCGTAGGCAACAGTAGAGCCAGGGTTCTCACCATCCAGGCCAACCTCTCCCTACCTTCTGTTCTGAGACACAGCAAGAGAGAGCGTCACCCTGGGAAAAGGTGCCACTTACCCAGATCATGTATTTTATGATTCTGCTGGTGGCCACTGTGTACTCCTCTATCAGTTCTGCCAGGTAGTAAAGTCCAGCGGCTAGGGGGCAATGGCAAAAAGGCAAGCACGGAGAATTATCAAATGAGCTCACTGCTACCATCTTGGTCATTCCCAGCAACCCGTGAGATGCGCTTATATGTCTGGAGAAGAGGAACTTTACCAGGGCAAAATGAACAGAAGCCTGGAGTTGACTCCTCAGCACAGTGCTCACCTCTGGGCCAGAATGTGTATTTTTCCCACTTATTCAATAAATACTTATGGGGCACCTGGTACGGGCCAGGTACTGGGCTGAGTGGTAAAAATACAGCAGAACAAGCCATACATGGTCCTTCCCCCAACCCAGCGGGAGGAGAGGAGAAGCGGAGGGCCAGGCGATCCCCGTAGGAGAACTACTTTAGGACAAGTACAGGGCACTGCTGCACCATCAAATCTCTACGTAGGGCTTCCCGGAGGAGGAGAGACCTCAATTGCGACGGAGCAGGCAGCAGCCTCAAGTGGGGGAAATGTCAAAGGCGGAGAGCAGCAAGAACAAACGCCCAGAGGGGACGCCAGTGGGTGTCGGGGAAAGTTCGCGCGGTGCGGTGGGTCCGCGAGCGCGGGAGGGGGTGGCAGTTCGCAGAGGTAGGGGTTGGTCAGGGCACTTAAGTCACCCTTTCCCGGGCAGAGCTGGGCGGACTTTGTGACATCTGGCAGAACACGTGAACAGGCAAAGCTGCTGGGCTCAACAGCAAGGGCAGGTCGTGGCAGGCCGGGAGGTAAAGCCAGAGGCTGCCGCGCAGGGACCCCCCAAGTCCCTCCGGACACCCCGCGAAGCGACCCCGGGCAAGCATAGATGCCGGGGCGGGAGCCTGCGCGGGCCAGGGTCGCGCACTCTCACCGACGGCCAGCGTGATGAAGCCCACTTGGATGAAGAGCGACAGCCAGCTCAGCACGTACATGAACCACATGGCGCCCCTACCCTGCCCGCCCCCGGCCGCCGGGACGGGCCTCCGCTCTTCGGCTCCGGCGACACGGAGTCGCCACAGCCACCGCCGCAGCCGCCGTGTACCCGCCCCGCGGACGGACGAGTGCGCGGCGCCGCCGAGAGGAACCCGGCCCGAGTGCCGCTCCGTGCTGCGTGTGCACTGGCGCCACCTGCCGGCGCGGAGGTCCCAGTTCCTAATTGCAGAGAGCGGACGGCCAAGACGAAAACCAGGCGTCCCCTCTGTGGCTTGGAATATAGGTTTACATTGGGCTTTCTCTCGCCCTCGCAGGTAACAGGGACAAAGTTATTGAATGCATATCATGTGTCACGAGCTATGCTAAAAGCCAGGCTCTGTCTATGGAGGAAATTGATCAGCTGGTGATTATTTTCTGGATCAGAAGCAGGAGTAAGAGATGTGACACATCTAAAAAGCCAAGCATTCAGGAGTTGGGATGCTTTTAATTGGTCACCTTTAGGTCTAACTCTCCTTCTAGGCTGAGCTCTTCTTAGAGTACCTTCTACCCTATAATGCCTGCCCAGTGTTGGGATCGCAGGGCGCCCAATAGGCGGCAACTGCACTTACTACTATTGTGGGAGAGTTAGGAGCGCACGGAAAGGCACCACCCTTGTTAAGAAGTCCGCCATCTAGTGGCCAGGACAAACATTTTTTTAAAAAGTGTGAGTAGTGGTATTTTTGTTTATTTCAGAATCATATTTTTTGATGCATAAAAATAAATATCTATTTATAAATGAAGTCTTCTAGTCTATCATTCCATATAGCTGAGTAATATTCCATTTTATAGATGGATATATCTTGAACATATACTCATTAGTGAAATAAACCAGACCAACATATGCC
>PVKN010000880.1:0-61690 GCA_004027915.1 Capromys pilorides
TCCCTAAAACTGAAGGCTACATTAAGACACCAACATTTTAGGTGAAAAAAAGGAAGATGATAATGCAATTCTAAAAGGAAAGGACAGGAAATATTTCCTAGAGTCTGTCCCAGAAGAAGGTGAAAGGAGTTGGGCTTTGCTCTGTGGCTGGCAGCTCTGTTTTACCTGTTGTGAAGGGGCCAGTCATCTGCTGTAGGTTTCCCTAAGTAGTAGCCTGGTGCCTTGAAGGCCTAGGTCAAAGATGAAGTGCTGATGTGAGTAGCCAGTTTTTGTGCTATAGGCCCTGCTGGCACTCCTTGTCAGCAGAACAGAGATCAGGATTGGATCCTCAGCAGAACTGGGCCTGGAAAAAGCGGGAGTTGGGCTCTACTTGAGTTTCCTCATGTGTTGTTACAGGACTTGGCCCCATACCTGCCCAGTGTGACACCTGGTCTGAAAGCCTCTCTTTTGGACCCTGTGCCCGAGGTAAGTCTAGGATGGAGGAAACTCACTATTTTAGCCTGATCTCTCAAAAAACGGATTATTGGGAATTCTGTGTATCTTTTATATGTCTCAAGCAAAGGGAAGGATGCTTGGCATGCTTCAGTGCTCCTACTTGGCTACCTTGTAGTGAACTGCATTTCCTTTCTGACCCTGTTCAGGTGCGGACAGTGTCTGCCAAGGCTCTTGGCGCCATGGTGAAAGGTATGGGGGAGTCATGCTTTGAGGACTTGCTGCCATGGCTGATGGAGACGCTGACCTATGAACAGAGCTCCGTGGATCGTTCAGGTGCTGCGCAAGGTGAGCCTGAAGTGGCCCAGGACCAGACCTCAAATGCCATGCAGGAACCCTCAGATTCAATGAGTTCATCTGTCCTTCTGTCATAGGTTTGGCTGAGGTCATGGCTGGCCTGGGAGTGGAAAAGTTGGAGAAGCTGATGCCAGAAATTGTGGCTACTGCCAGCAAAGTGGACATTGCACCCCACGTCCGAGATGGCTACATCATGATGTTCAACTACCTACCCATTACCTTTGGGGACAAGTTCACCCCCTACGTGGGGCCCATCATCCCCTGTATTCTCAAAGTAGGTACCAGTGATCTTACTGAGAGTGGAAGCAGTAAGGCAGGCAAGATGCCATGCTCTTTTGGAGAGGACAGGAGTCCCCATTCTGCTCTTCAGGGAGCTCCATTTCCTTTTGGTCAGGCTGCCCAAGGAGAGGCAGCCCTGGCTGACCCTCTTTCTGCATGTCTAGGCTTTGGCTGATGAGAACGAGTTTGTACGTGACACTGCCCTGCGTGCGGGTCAACGGGTCATCTCCATGTACGCTGAGACAGCTATTGCGCTGCTGCTGCCCCAGCTAGAACAAGGTCTTTTTGATGACCTCTGGAGAATACGGTGAGAATATGGGCTGACAGGCCTACTGGGCCTGAAGTTTCTATTTTAGGAACTACAATTGGGAAATAAAGAGTAGAAACTTGCAAAAAGTTCTCTCAACTTTCTCTAAACGTTTCCTTTTAACTAATTTGTCACCTTCTAGTTTCTTTTAGGCTGGATAGGGTGTTATACACCTGCAATCCCATCATTTTGGGAGGGTGAAGCAAGGAAGTTTGTTTTTTTTTAATATATTATGGCTGGCTTAGTCAGCCCCTGTGGGGCTGGTGCAACATGTGGTGCCGAGGATCAAACGTGGTCCCAGTAGTTGCCTAAGCTTGCCTAAGCAGGTGCTTTAGACTGCTGAGCCATCTCACAGGCAGTTCAGGCTGGCCTTGAGCTCACTTTTGGAGCCCAGGCTGGTCTCAAACTTGCACTGATCCTCCTGCTTCAGCCTCCCAAGTGCTGGGTTTACAGGTGTGTGCCACCACACACAGTGAGGCAAGAAAGTTTAAGCCCAGCCTGAGCAACTTGATGACGTAGCAAGAAACCTTGTCTCAAAATAAAAATGAAAGGGCTGGGTGTGTAGCTTATTGTGAAGGCCCTGGTTTCAATGCCTCGTTGAACAAAAGAAAAATCTATTCATTCCTGCAGTTTGTGTTAAGGTTTTAATTTTTTAAAAAAATTTGATACAGTGTCTACGTAGTTCAGCTCATGGTGATCTATCTTCCTGTCTCAGCCTCCCCAGCACTGGGATTACAGGCATACATCACCACACCTGGTACTGGAGATTGAACTGAGGACTTTGCCATTGCCAGCCTTGTGCTTATGCCACCAAGCTATCTCCCCGACCCCTGTGTTAAGATTTGATTTGAGGCGTGGGGGTCGCCCTCAGCCATGTCCTCCGGGCGGCAGCAGCGCCCGGGAGTCCATCCCCAAGCTGTTCGAGGTACAACAAAGTTTATGCATTTTGAAGATGTATGAAGGTTGTGAGCAATATTTTTCAAGAACTTATAGAAGATAACTGAAGAAAACTGCGTGTAATAAGATAGCTGGAGGGCCGGCGAGATGGTTCAGTGGTCTAAAGCGCCTGCTTAGGAGGGCTCAGGCAACTGCGGGGACTGCAGTTCGATCCCCGGCACCACATGCTGCGCCAGCGCCACCACCAGGGCAGGCTGAGCCAGCCACAAAATGAATAAATAAAGAAACAAACAAACACAACAAGCAAACAAATAAATAAATAAAATAAAAATTTAAAAAAAAATAATAAGATAGCTGGAAATGAATGTACAAGTCCTTTGGCAGTTGTTAAAAAATATTTCATTGCCTCAGGTCTGGCATGACAGTGTGTTGGAACAATGAAGATGGTGGTCGAGAAAACATGAACAGATGCAAATGACGAAAATATTTGATGTTGAAAATTCACAAATTATGTAGAAAAATAGACAACTAATTATAACTGTGAATAATAAATTGTTTTCTTTAAAATAAAAAAGATTTGATTTGATTTTTTATTTTTTTAAAAAGGATAGAATTAATATTTTATTGTCATTTATAATCAGATAGCAGCTGGATATGTAGTTTTCATACTTATTTTCTTTCCTTTTTTTCTTGCGGGACCAGGGTTCAAACTCACAACCTTGCACTTGCCCGGCAGGCACTTGTGCCATGGGGCTATCTCCCCCACGCCTCATACTTATTTTCTTGTAGATTAAAAAAAAAAATAGAAGTTTTGAACAACTGATAGTTACAGTCTTCAGAAAACACAGTTAGACTAACTCATTGATAGGGGCTTCAAGCTTCTCCTTCTTAGCTCCAGAAAGCTCACCCACTTTCTCCCCCTTTTTAAAAAACGAGAAGGTTGCCGTGCACTTGACTTCACAGTCTGCAGCAACATCCTAACTTTCATCTACATCTACTTCAAGGAACAACATGGTGGAATATTTTTCAGACAGGGAATGAATTTTGCAAGACCAACACCACGTGGCTGAGAAATCAACTAGTACAAGTTTATCTCCTACAGCAGCCAGGCTTCCTGAAAGGCCTCTTTGCTTTGGATCTGCTGTACCATGCTGGCTGCTGGGGGCCTGACAAGCTACCGAAGCAAATGATGGAAGCAGATGGAAGGCACAGGACATAGCTCCCCTGTGTTAAGATTTTAAACATGAATATTTTTTTTTCTAGAGATTGCACTTGTAGGAATTTGTTTTAAGATTGCATTTAGGGGGCCGGCGAGATGGTTCAGCGGTCTATAGCGCCTGCTTAGGAGGGCTCAGGCAACTGCGGGGACTGCAGTTCGATCCCTGGCACCACATGCTGCGCCAGCGCCACCACCAGGGCAGGCTGAGCCAGCCACAAAATGAATAAATAAAGAAACAAACAAACACAACAAGCAAATAAATAAATAATTAAAAAAAAAAAGATTGCATTTGGCCAGGGAGATATCTCAGTGGTGTAAGCGCCTGCCTGGCAAGCACAAGGTCCTGAGTTCGATCCCTAGTACCCCCCTAAAAGCAATGTATTTAGTCAAGTGATTAAAGCTATAGGCAGAAGGATGTTTATTGCAGTATTGCTTATCATTTAGAAAGTTAGAGGTTCACTTAGAAATCTCACAGCACATCTACACAGTGGACTTTTGTTCAAACACTGCAAAGAATGGTAAAGGATTGTATTGAATGACCCAGGAAGCAACTCAACCTGTTGTTGACTAGACAGTGTAGGCCATGGTGCAGCCATGAAGCCAGACCTTGTTTGCACATCATGTGAAGTATGCATGTCTGTGTGTGCAGAGGTAGGTACTGGTTCTGGGTAGCACTGATCTCAGAATGGTTGCTAGATAGTGGGATTTTGGGTAATTTTCTTTCTGCATTTCTTGAATTTTCACTTTGAATATAAATGTTATTTTTCTGATCATTAAAAACAATACTGTTAATTTGAAGAGAAATAAAATTCCTCCTTCTTGGCCTCTCCAGGGTTCTGTGCTTGTGATGATTCTTATTCCTTGTTGCTGCCCTTGCTTTCTTTTTGCTTTTTAGTTATGAGACTTGAAACCAGGACCTCACGTGTTGTAGGCAAGTGCTCTAACACTGAGGTATATCTCTAGCTTTTTTTTTTTTAAGCCCTATTTTCAAATTTTTGTTTTTGAGACATGGTCTTGCTTAGTGGTGCTGGCTAGCCTTGAACTTGGGATCCTTCTGCCTCAGCCTCCAGAGTAGCTGGAATTACAGGCATGTGCCACCATGCTGAGTTTCTTTTTATAATCTTTATTATGGAAATATCACACACGTTTTAAAAATATGTATTATTTCTCTTCTCCTTTTTTATTTTCTCTTCAGTGTAGTGCTGGGGTTTGAATCCCTTTCCTTGCACTTGGTAGACGATTTTCTGAACCCTTGCTATTACAGATAATCGCTGAGAATATGTGGAGTGCGTTCCAGTCTTCTGTGAAATGTTGGGCTATATCCTGAGACTGTGTCTCTTTTCTTCGCCTTTGTAGGTTCAGCTCTGTTCAGCTCCTTGGAGACCTCCTGTTCCATATCTCAGGGGTCACTGGAAAGATGACTACAGAAACTGCTTCAGAAGATGACAACTTTGGGACTGCTCAATCCAACAAGGTGTGTGCCTGACACTGGTTTCCTCCCTGTGCTAATGAGAGGTTCATCCTGGTGCCCATGCTGTGTTCACCACCACTGTTATGTCCCATTCTGTGGACTGCAGGCAATCATCACTGCCCTTGGGGTTGATCGGCGGAACCGTGTATTGGCAGGGCTCTACATGGGCCGCTCAGATACTCAACTGGTTGTACGGCAGGCATCCCTGCATGTCTGGAAGATTGTCGTTTCCAATACCCCTCGTACCTTGCGTGAGATCTTGCCTACTCTCTTTGGTTTGCTGCTGGGTTTCCTGGCCAGTACGTGTGCAGACAAGAGAACAGTAAGTTTCCTGGGCTTTGTTCTGGCCCAGTGCCTCCTTACAGAGCCTAGAGAGCTACAAAGGGGAAAAGGTCTCCTGTTTTATCTATTTATTTATTTATTTATTTATTTATTTATTTATTTATTTATTGAGACAGGGTCTCACTATGCAGTTCAGGCTGGCCTTGAGCTCATTTTTGTAGCCAGACTGGTCTCAAACTTGCACCGATCCTCCTGCCCCAGCCTCCCAAGCGCTGGGACTATAGGCGTGCACCACCATGTCTGGCTTACAGTAGCATTTATTTACTTAGTCGTTCAGTAAATATTTACTGTGTGCCTCACTGGGGCCTAGTACCTGGGATATAATGGAGAAGAAAGGCAACTCATTCCCTATCTTGCTCATCTATAGTCTGGTCAAGCAGATGCACATTAAATGGATAATCATACAAACAGATGGCAGATACAGCTATGGCAAGTGCAACATGCCCTTATGCATGCTTGTGATGGGGGCATGAGGCCTAGTGAGGGGGTCTACTACCCAGATAAAGAGGTGGTGAGAAACTTCCGTGGAGGGACTAGTACTTTAGAGCCATGGCTGGGGCGTGCAAAGCCCCCATGGTGGGCAACACCAAGGCACATGAGAAGGAGAGCAAGGTCATTGCAGCTGGGTTAAAAAATCAGAAAAGAATAAGTATGGCATGAGAGTGGGGACAGGTGGCGTTCAGTAGTCGGGAGGAGGTGCCAGTCTAGGCTGATCATCACTGCCAGTGCTCTTTGGCCTACTTCTAGCCTCTGGCCTTGGCAAACAAATTGTGTATTTGGTACTAAAGAAGAATTTGCATGAGGCCTCAGAGAGGGGCTAGGTTTTTTTTCTTCCTTAAAGCATTTTTCCAGAATCAATAACCCCTTAGCAAGAGCGCAGAGATAAGTTTTGGATGAGCTAAGGAAATTGGCTCTGATCATGCAGCCCCTGATGTAGTTGATGTTCATATATAAGGTACTGGCTCTTGCTTGAAGTTGTGTTGATGTGTGCAACAGAGGTAGTTTGCTTTTGTGGTATGTTTTGAGCACATTAACTAAGAACAGTTGAGGGAAATTGAATGACTATTATATAGCCTAGGAGGTTCCAGGCTTTTCATTCTGGTCCTCTGGGTTGCCAGGAGTTGATGTTCTTTTTTCTTTTTTTTTTGGTGCCAGGGATTGAACTCAGAACCTTGAGCTTGCCAGGCAGGCTCTTATGCCACCGAGCTATCTCCCCAGCCCAGGAGTTGATGTTCTCATTTGATCTCTGCTGACAGATTGCAGCAAGGACATTGGGAGACCTCGTCCGGAAGTTAGGGGAGAAAATCCTCCCTGAGATCATCCCCATCCTTGAAGAAGGCCTCAGGTCTCAGAAGAGTGATGAGAGACAGGGTGTGTGCATTGGGCTGAGCGAGATCATGAAGTCTACCAGCCGGGATGCTGTGAGTATCTTTGTAGAGTCCTGCAGGTGGTGTACCTGAAGGTCAGGGGGATGCTGTAGAAGTCCTGCCCTCCAGGACACATCAGCCTCACTCTGGAGTGTGTTGTTGGCAGCAGGTTACTGGCTGAGCTACATGTGGGCTTGTTTCTTCCACAGCTTTCCTGTCAGAGTTTTGCAAGCTAAGAATTAAGCAGTTTGGAGGCTTCCTGAAGTAGCCTTTAGAAACCAGGGATGACTTTCTCATCGTGCTTTAGGTTGCTGCAGATCAGTCTCTTTGGTGTTACTGTATCAATTAGATTAAAATATGTGTGCCTCTTTAGCGGGAAAGGTGGGTATGTGGAAGTACAAATGCCAGAGGGTGACAGGGAGCAGGAGGGGCGCAGACTCATTCCTACAAGAGGAGTAGGAAAGTGTTTAAGTACCTAGTGGGTGGAAATGTATTGTCTGTAGCTGTAATTCTGTTTCCATAGTAGCAATATAAAGGATTTGGAGTACTTTATTTCTAAGGATTGTCCTTATTTCTAAGGTCGCTGATCCTTGAAACACTTTTTACAAGTAGACTGAGAATGCTTTCAAATTGGATAGTATGAGGCCTTCTTCAAGGATGGGAATGATCTCAGAGAGGATTTTCTCTCCTAACTTCTGGATGAGGTCTCCCAGTGTCCTTGCTGTAATCTGTCAGTAGATGGTCACTTAGAAATGGAAGCAGGTAGCCAGTTGCCCAGTGTGAACAACTAGCCAGTTGCTCTAGTCTGATTTACTAGATGCATTTCCTCCTGTGTATGCAAGTGTATGCCTTATATTCATCATTCATTCACTTATTTCTGTCCCCATTTGGCAGAGAATCGAAAGAAATTTTGTCAGTAAAAACTTGTGAATAGTTGAGTAGTTACTGAGTCCTCAGAAGCTGAGTCATTATGCCCACAAGTGCCATGGCTCAGTGCTTGTGCTAGCATAGCAGGCAGTCAGTAGAACCCAGTGAACTTTGTTGTGGTGAAATTGGTTGTCCAGGAGACACATCCATCACTGGGCTGTTAGACACTTCATAGAGCGGGAAGTATTTGGTTTGAAGCTTGAAGAAGGACTGGGAATTTCCCAAGAGAATGGGCAAATGAAGGAGTCCAGGGAGAAGAGCGTCAGCTCCTGCGGGCCCTGCTGTGGAAGGAGTTAGGAGTTCCAATAAAAGAGGAGAAGTCTCTAGAGAACTCTCTAGGACAGTGGAGTAGAGGGCCGGAGATAGTTCAGCGGTATAAACACCTGCCTGGCAAGCACAAGGTCCTGAGTTTAATCCCAGTACCAAAAAAAAAAAAAAAAAGAAAAGTTTTGTAGAGGACTTTGCAGCTTGGCTGGGTTGGAGTCCTTGTCCTGTGACCTCTTCTTTGCTCCTGCTCCCTTTGGGCTTTTCCCTGTTGGAACACCCTTGCTTGCACTGTTGTAGGTACTGTATTTTTCGGAATCCCTCGTGCCCACAGCAAGGAAGGCTTTGTGTGACCCCTTGGAGGAGGTCCGAGAGGCAGCAGCCAAGACCTTTGAGCAGCTGCACTCCACCATTGGCCACCAAGCTCTGGAAGACATTCTCCCATTTTTACTCAAGCAGCTGGTGAGTGGATCTGCCACACACCTACCAACGTGGCTTTTACTGTCTTTGTAGTGTCAGAATGTAAGAAATGACTGCCAAGGCAGTTGTCATTTGGGCTTTTTGGGGTGGTGAGGAAAGTTAGAGCAGATTTGGCTTGGGCCTTTCAGATGGCAAGTGTATGTGGATATAGTAAAAGGCAAGAAGGCAGGCAGAGAAGGTGGTGTGCAGTGGCTGGCCAGTTCAGACAGCAGAGAAGTGGCAGGAGCCAGCTCCTTAGGGTTGTTTCTAACATGCCTCTGTAGGATGATGAGGAGGTATCAGAATTCGCCTTGGATGGTCTGAAGCAAGTTATGGCCATTAAGAGTCGTGTGGTGCTGCCCTACCTCGTGCCTAAGGTAAATCCCAACACATGGTAGACACTCTGGTTATAGAGCCCACTGTTACTCCCAAGCCTGCTACAAAGGCCAGTTCGGAACACAGAGGTTGGGAGGGTGGTGGGTACGTTAGACAGAATACTCTTCCCTTGTCCTCCAAGATATGCCTGAGTAGACCCTCAGCTCTGAGCAGGCACACAAGCTCTTTTGTTCACCCTTCTGTTCCCATAATCCATTGCTGGGCCAGACTCTCTGAGGTGCCTTATTTATCAAGTTGCTCTTGTTCCTTATTCTTCCAGTTGACAACACCACCTGTCAATACGCGGGTGCTGGCTTTCCTTTCGTCTGTGGCAGGTGACGCTCTGACCCGTCATCTTGGTGTGATACTTCCTGCAGTGATGTTAGCCTTGAAGGAGAAGCTTGGGACTCCAGATGAACAGCTGGTAAGGTGGTCATGCTCATTCCTGTCACTTTCCAACAATCATCCTGTCTTGCCTGTGTGGGTCAGTGCTTAGCACATATGTTGCTTGTGGTTTTCAGGAGATGGCCAATTGTCAGGCTGTGATCCTCTCAGTAGATGATGACACTGGGCACCGGATCATTATTGAGGATCTTTTGGAAGCCACCCGAAGCCCTGAGGTGGGCATGAGGCAGGCTGCTGCCATCATCCTCAACATCTACTGCTCCCGCTCCAAGGCAGACTATACCAGCCACCTGCGGAGCCTGGTCTCGGGCCTGATCCGCCTCTTCAATGACTTCAGCCCTGTGGTTCTGGAAGAGAGCTGGGATGCCCTTAATGCCATCACCAAGGTGAGGGAACCACTAACTCCACAACCAGCTTTTGTTTGGAAAATCCCATGTATTGATATCCTTTCCTTTTTTCTTTTCCTTGTTTTTGAGTTGGGGTTTTCGTGTGTCACCCAGTCTGGTCTGTAACTCCTAGGCTCAGGTGATCCTTTTGCCTCAGCCTTCCATGTGCTGAGACTACAGGCATGTGCCACCATTCCTGGCTGAAAATTCCAGCCATTTGTAAGAATAGGTAGTGACAGGAATCCTCCATGTACCTGTCACTTAGCTTCAGTGTTGACTGTCCTGTGGCCAGTCTTGTTGATGTTACACTCACCCTTTCCCCTTGCCGTATTGTTTTGAGGCAGTCTTGAAGGAAGGGCTGCACATTGTCACTGCTGTTTTTGGATTCTTACAGAAATTGGATGCTGGCAACCAGTTGGCGCTGATTGAGGAACTGCACAAAGAAATCCGGTACATTGGGAATGAGAGCAAAGGCGAGCATGTTCCAGGCTTCTGCCTCCCAAAGAAGGTAAAGGGGTTAGTGGCCATGGTGCTAGGGCTCATGGCCCTCCTGTACCTTCAGCCCCAGCCCAGGTCCATAGTGGGCAGCTGCAACACTGGCAGAGGGGTCTAACTCCATGCTATGCTTGCTCTTTAGCACATCCCAAACAGCGTGCTTCTGCCTTGGTGGCTGAATGGGCATAGGGAGTATGTTCACTTGGCTTTAAGCCGTTGTGGTTGCTTCAGCCGGAGCAAGTGACTAACAGGTGGGAACTGTTGGTTATCTCTGTGTGTGTGGACCTGTTGGGGCCTCAGCCTAAGATTCAGCCCATCGCTGTGGTGGGGCTGACAGGTTGTAGGAAGCATCTTGCATGGGAAACACATGCGCTCAGAGCCTTGGACCGTGGACTGTCAACCCTGGTTCTTTTTTTAGGGAGTAACTTCCATCCTTCCAGTGTTGCGGGAAGGAGTCCTCACTGGCAGCCCTGAGCAGAAGGAGGAAGCAGCCAAGGCCTTAGGTTTAGTAATCCGCCTGACCTCGGCTGACGCCCTACGGCCCTCTGTGGTTAGCATCACCGGCCCTCTAATTCGCATCCTGGGGGATCGGTTCAGCTGGAATGTGAAGGCAGCTCTGCTCGAGACACTGAGCCTCTTGCTGGCCAAGGTGAGCACTGATGATCTGCAGGGAACTGACACTGGCATGGGCGTCCTGTGGCAGCAGGTGAAGATTTATTATGGAGACAGCGTTGCAGAGGGAGTTGAGTCCTCAGACTCCAGGTACACCATGTATGGTTCAGTCCAAGTCCTCCTTTTGGTGGTTCTGTGTCCAGAAGGACCTTGGGAACATTGTCACCTCTCTCTGAGCCCACTTGCCCACCTGTGAGATCGATAATATTGCCTCCCTCTCAAGGGACTACATCATGAGGGAAGGAGGTGAGATGACTTCAGGCGCAATGCCCGACACACTGAACACTCAATACATAGAAATTGTTGTTATTTTTGTATAATCAACTGCTTCAAAGGAAAAGAAAACACAGAACTGTAGAAATACAAAGAAATAGTTGTTCAAAAGTACTTTGGGGGGCCGGCGAGATGGTTCAGTGGTCTAAAGCGCCTGCTTAGGAGGGCTCAGGCAACTGCGGGGACTGCAGTTCGATCCCCGGCACCACATGCTGTGCCAGCGCCACCACCAGGGCAGACTGAGCCAGCCACAAAATGAATAAATAAAGAAACAAACAAACACAACAAGCAAACAAATAAATAAATAAATAAAATAAAAAAAAAAAAGTACTTTGGGCCGGGCAGGGTGGTACACTCCTGTAATCCAAGCACTTGGGAGGTTGAGGCAAGAGGATCATTGTGAATTCAAGGCCACCCTGGGCTACATAATGAGTTCAAGGCCAGCTTGAACTGTGTAGCAAGACCCTGTCTCAAAAAAACCAAAGATAAATAAATTATATAAAGTTACTTCAGCTGTTTGTTATGATCACATAAAAGGAGATACAAAGAATATGATGAATAAATGAAAAATCTGAGCAAACTGGCATGACTTTTCCCCCTAAAAGTGTAATGAGCAATGATCCAATATGAGAACCATTTCTGATATTTTACAGAGCAATAATTAAACTTTTTAAATTTAAAAAAAGTACAGAGCTGAGATTTGCTATTTAAACAAACAATTCTCATGAGATTGGAAGTAAATACTTAGCTAAGATATGTAGCTTTTTTCTTTTGAGGTATGTATTTTGAACTTCTCAGCTGCCATATGGGATTGTATCAACTTCATTTTGTGGAAAATTGACTCTTTAGAAAAAAAAGTCAGGCATGGTGGTGCATGTCTGTAGTACCAGCACTTGAGAGGCTGAGGCAGGAAAATTGCTTTGAGTTAGAAGTCAGCATGAGGTATATAGTGAGTTCAAGGCCAGCCTGAACTATATAGTGAAGCCCTGTCTTGAAAGAGAAAAAGAAAGGAAGACAGGCAGGCCAGGAATATAGCTCAGTGGTGCAGTGCCTGTCTAATCCGAGCATTTGGAGAGGCTGAGATAGGTAGATCCCAAATTTGAGCCTCGCCTGAGCAACATAGTGGCTTTGCAGGAGATCCTGATTAAAAGTAGAAAAGGACTGATGATGTATCTCTGTGGAAAGGCCCTTGGTTCCCTTAATATGGGGGGAAGATGTTGCCTCTACTGCATTCTAATGCTGCTCTTTTCTTTGGTATTAGCTCTAGACACACATGGAGGCATTATTATGGAGCCCCTTTCTTTGTGGGGCTTTTCCCTCACCCAGGAGTCAGATTTCACCCTGGGGCTGGAAGTTTCTTCTAACATTTACCAGTTTTCTCTATAGCATGCTACGCCACTGGGCAGCCTGCATGTCTACCCAAGTCCAGTATTTTTAGACTGCCGTTGGTATTAGACTCTCCAGACAGCTACCGAGTCTCCAACTTAATAAGAAGTAAACTTTACTCCTCATTTCATCTATCTATCTATCTATCTATCTATCTATCTATCTATCTATCTATCTATCTATCTATCTATCTATCATTTTATTTTTTTGTCTTTTTGAAACAGGGTCTCACTATGTAGTTCAGACTAGGGGCCGGCGAGATGGTTCAGTGGTCTAAAGCGCCTGCTTGGGAGGGCTCAGGCAACTGCGGGGACTGCAGTTCGATCCCCGGCACCACATGCTGCGCCAGCGCCACCACCAGGGCAGGCTGAGCCAGCCACAAAATGAATAAATAAAGAAACAAACACAACAAGCAAGCAAACAAACAAACAAACAAACAAATAAATAAATAAATAAATAAATAAAAACTATGTAGTTCAGTCTGGCCTTGAGCTCACTTTTGTAGCCCAGGCTGGTCTCGAACTCACACTGATCCTCCTGCCTCAGCCTCCCAAGTGCAGGGATTACAGGCGTACGCCACCACGCCCGGCCTCATCTATGCTGTATCTAAAGTGTACCTGTTTTCTGTATATGGCCAGCGATGCAGCCGGATTTGTAAAGAGTGAGCATGTGGGGAGGGCCCCTGAGGTCATCTGTTCTGGAGACTCTGCTCCACGGTGCTTGCTATAACACAGCTAGTACATCTCCCCATTTTGTGTGAAATGAGCTTCAGCATTGCTGACCACTGCCTGCTCACCTGACTCTCTACTTGAGTCATAGGAACCTTTTGAGTTGCTTGTCCTGGTCTGCTGTGCTCCACTAAGCTAGGTCTCATTATGACCAAGACCACTGTAATACAGCTCTCTCTGACTGGCTGCAGCAGTGACTCTTCTCCTTGTTCCAGTTCAAGGAAGGATTCTGAAAATAGGAGGCCGAGCAGAGCCTGTCTGTGTTTGGCTTTTCTTTCTTATGGGCTATCTGTTCTTGACCTATGTGAGAGGTGGTTTATGGTGAACTGCATTCATGTCTTTGATACACCATAGCCTTGGGGTCCTCTTGCAACTGTTATTTTCAGATGTGGGCTTTTCCCTCAGGTTGGGATTGCGCTGAAGCCCTTCCTGCCTCAGCTGCAGACTACCTTCACCAAAGCCCTGCAGGATACCAACCGGGGTGTGCGCCTAAAGGCCGCTGATGCACTGGGGAAGCTCATATCTATCCATATCAAGGTGGATCCTCTCTTTACAGAGCTGCTCAATGGAATCCGGGTCATGGAGGACCCTGGTGTCAGGTGAGGTGCTGCTGAAGGAATGCTGGTGGCGCAAGGAGGCCAGGCAGCTGCTCCAGGCTGCACTTGTGCAGGTGGGAAGGCAGTGGTGGGGAAGAGCTCAGGGCTAAGTCAGTGTTGGTTCTATAGGGACACCATGCTGCAGGCCTTGAGGTTTGTGATTCAGGGAGCAGGTGCCAAAGTGGATGCCGTCATTCGGAAAAACATCGTCTCACTCCTGCTGAGCATGCTGGGGCATGATGAGGTATGACTGTGTGTGTGGGCGGTTCCACTGGTTTACCATCTCCCTTGCTCAGCTTCTCTGTATGTTTAAGTTGGTACAACTGGAAGCTGGTCAAGAGTAATCATTTCTGATACTTGTATCACTCCACAGTTCACTGAACATTTGCTTGAGGGAGTCAAGCTAACCTTGATAATTCTCATTTTGTGTTTTTTGTTTGGTCCTGGGGATTAAACTGAGGGTCACATGCATGCATCATGTGCGCCTAACCACCAAACCTTGTGATTTAGGGTTTTTTTTGTTTTTTGTTTTTTGTTTTTTTTTTGGAACCGGGAATTGAACTCAGGACCTTGCACTTGCCAGGCAGGCACTTGTGCCTTAGAGCTATCGCCCCGGCCCCTATGATTTAGTTTTATAGATAATGCAAGGTAAGGTTTATAAAGTCCCAAAGTGCTTACCAGTTTGCAGTTTGCACTGTGACCTTAATTCATTCTCTTTTGCTGCCCCTCATTTCCTCCTTTGTGAAAACGAAAAGGTTCATACATTGGTCCACCAAGCATTTGTAGAAGAGCTTGAGGGCTATGTCCGTAGGTGAGTAAGCCCTCACGGTCACAGACCTCAAGAAATTGAACATCTGATGGGCTAAGCCTCTAGTGTATTTCTGAGTGGGGGGTGCTAGCGCGCGCGCGCGTGTGTGTGTATGTGTGTGTGTGTGTGTGTGTGTGTGTGTGTGTGTTGTCTCAGGCCACACTCTATTCAAAGTTGTAGAGTTAAACTGGAATCTGGTCCCTGTGATTCCTGGTTTGGTCCAATTCTGTTCACCCTGTCCTGAGTACCCCTTATCTGCCCAGGCTTCCCAACAGGGAGCAGGTCAGTGGGAGGAGGGGAAGGAGAGTCTGCAGATGAGGGTTTTTTTCTTTTCCCTTTCACAGATGGCCCTCTGTTGTGCTGGCCTAATTTACATGGGTAGCCCTAATCTTAGGAGACTGGGTCTTAGGGTTTGTGTGGTTTTACACTTCATTGTGTACACACACCTGGGGCTATTGATGCTGCTGTGCTTTTTACATTCTGTGGGTCTGGTTCTGGTCCTCAGCCATTCCTCTTTACCCATAGCCCATAGCATCTTGGTGGGTATAGATGGGTGTGTATACCCTTTTTTGGTCACAGTCTATCACAGTTTTCATAGGTTCATGAACAGTATAAGCAGAAGCTAGTATTTCTTAAAATTTGCATTTTACCACAGCACATTTGAAAGAGTGGGTGTCGGAGCCAACTTTTTAGCCTTGCTTGGAACTTTGACTTCCACTTGAAGTTCAGAGGTCCAAACTGCTGGCGGTTCAGAGTGCCAGCCTGGTAGTAGCTTTCCCACAGATTTCTGGTTAGTTTGGAGAGACACGTCAGATTGGTACTTATTAATAACAGAGCACATAACTTAAAATCCCCTCCTCAGTATTCCAGGGAGAACAGCAAGGAGTAGTCTATATACCTGGCCTTGATTTTGATGGAAAAAATACTTGCCTTTCCTCATCTTCCTTGGGTTGAGTATGGGCTGCCGTTTGACTTCTAGGACAAATGCAAATTATTTAGGGCACCGCCACAGTAGAGATAATAGGGAGTCATTCTGGACATAAGATTACACAGAGTTATGAGGGGAAAGGAGCTCAGAGTGGCTGTGTCCAGCTGGCTTCCCAGGTGGCTGTGGGCAGGTGACTTCCTTCTTTATGCCAGAATCTTTCCCAGCTGTGTCCCTTCTGTCTGACTAGGCTGTTGATAGTAACTGAGTTATAAATGTAAAGCGTTCAGATTTCCTGAGAAGAAAGGTGCTATTGTGATGATGATTACCATATGCATACACGCTGGAGTTTTCTATAATTAAGTGCTGGGTGTGTAATTTTTAACTCCTCATCAAGTGGCAGGCGCAGTGAATGGCAGTCCCAGTGTGGTACTGGGAACACAAGTGCTCAGAGTGAGGACAGGGTTAATACGATCTGCTCTCTGCCCTCCCTCCCTGGCTCCCCACTGCTTGTTGCTCTCATTGTGGAGACTGCACCCTGTCACTCCCCTTCTTGCTCTGTCAGGACAACACTCGGATATCCTCTGCTGGGTGCCTCGGGGAGTTCTGTGCCTTTTTGACGGAAGAGGAGCTTAGTACTGTCCTTCAGCAGTATTTGCTGGGTAGGTCTTTTGCATGGCGGGGTATTCCCCTCAGGGACTTGGGCCTCTCAACTCTGGGACAGAGACCCTGGATACCTGTTCCCCTTTACCTGCTGAAGATCTCATAGCACCTTGACTGCCATTTCTTTGGGAATTCAGCTACTGAAACATTGGAGTTTCCAGTGGTCCTGTGCCCTTGAGTGTCTCTACCCTAAAAGAACATACATGGTCACAATGTGGGAGTGGTTTATGAGACCTCTATCACACTGGGGAACTTCTGTTGTGAAAAGTAGGGAGGTTGTGTACAGTGTAGTCCAGGGTTACTGTTGTGCTCCAAGTCTCCAAGGCAGCACCCTGGTCTTGTGGGGAATGACAGCTACAATGTCACAGATGAAGATATGCTGTAAAGTGCAGGTTAACCCTGGCTGTGTCCTTTACCAGCGGATGTGTCTGGCATTGACTGGATGGTTCGCCATGGCCGGAGCCTGGCACTCTCTGTGGCTGTGAATGTGGCTCCCTGCAGACTCTGTACAGGCAGATACAGCACCAGCGTTCAAGACATGATCCTCAGCAATGCTGTGGCAGACAGGGTAAGGCTCTCACAGCTGGGCTTGTCCTCCCTTCCCCTAGCTAGAACTTTTCAACCATTGCCTTAATGACCAAGCACATGCAGACCTCGCTAGCTGGGTGCTCAGAGGCCAAGCTTCTAGTTTTATCTTGGCTAGTAACTTGCTGTGGGACCAGTACTTGATCTCTTTGGACTCCAGTTTCGTCATTTTTTCTTTTTCTTTAAATCTTTTATTTATTTGGTATAGGGTGTTGCTATGCAGCTTGGACTTATAGTGATTCTCCTGTCTCAGCCTTCCCAGGACTGGGATTATAGGCATGCACCACCACACCTGGTTTAAGTGGCTGGCACAATATACCCAGGGTTCTGGGGCCAGCACAGCATGCAGTACTGGGGATTGAACCTGGTTCCTTGTGCTTGCCGGGCAGGTGCTTAGATTGCTAACCTATCTCCCCAGCCCTCTAGTTTCTTCATTTAAACAATGAAGTCTTTGGTTCAAAGATGTAGCTATACCCTCTTGGTAATGAGGACAACTCTTGAGAACTGATGACTTTGTCTGCCCAGTTACCACAGCAACCCATCTGAGAGCTATTAAAGAGCCTTTGGTGTACAGGACAAAAGGATAAGGGATGGAGAAGGGAGAACCAGGAGAGTGGTTCTTATCTGGCTGTGTAGGTCTAGGAGGGAACAGGATGCCTTTGTGGTGTTTTACTCTTTTCATTTCTCCACAGATCCCCATTGCTGTGAGTGGGGTACGGGGTATGGGCTTCCTGATGAAGTACTACATTGAGACTGGAGCAGGACAGCTGCCAGCCAAACTCTCCAGCCTGTTTGTTAAGGTGGGCAGGGACAGGGACACAACTGATCCTGCTTTCACAGGTGGCTCCCATGCCTAGAGAACAACACTATGAGTGTGCCTTTGACTAGTTGGGTTCCAGTTCTCCATGCATGGCTCCTAGAAGATTTGGAAGCTTAGGAATGGAGGGCAAAATGTTTTGTGTGTTTCTCTTAGACCAAATATCTGACTTTTGGTGATGCAGAATCAAGAGCCACTGTTAATAAGAATTATTTCTAAGTACCCTGATATTGTAAAAGGGTCAGACCTAGATTCAAAAATTTTCCCCCTTCATACTAGTGATTGAAACTAGGTTCTTCACACTGAGCTACATCCTCAGCCTTTGAAATTTAAGGGTTTTTTTTGTTTGTTTGTTTTTTAATCTTTATTTATCCCTAGTTCTGGGATTACTTCAGTGGCCTACATGGCATGTGGTGCTGGGGATTGAACCCAGGTCCTTGTGCTTTCCAGGCAGGTGCTTAGACCGCTGAGCCATCTCCCCACCCCCAAAATTTTAAGTATTTTGAGTGGAGGGTTGAGTTAGAGTTTCACTATGTAGTATAGGCTGGCCTTGAACTTGTTTGTGTAACCCAAGCTGGCCTCAAACTTGGGGCAATCCTCTTGCCTCAGCCTCCCAAGTGATGGTATTAGAGGCATACGCCACCATGTGTGGGTCTTAATTTTAATTTTTTGAGACAGGGTCTTATTATCTAAGAGTGTTCAGGCTGACCTTGAAGTTACTGTGTAGCCCAGGCTGGCCTCGAACTCATGATGACCCTATCTTATCCTCCCAAGTGAGGGTATGACAGGTGTGTGTCACATGCCTGACTCAGATCCTAAGTCTTCTCTCGGTGCCCCTTCTTCCTAGCTACGATGGCACTTACTAGTGTGTTACTGTGTCATTCCTAATAAGAAAAGCTAGGGAACCTGATGTTGGGGCTCCTATAGCCTGGGAGATAAAGCTCACTTCTCAAACATTGATGTGCATAGAAATCAGAACCAAAATGCATTTAAACGATATGGGACCATGCTGGAGATTCTACCTCTAGAACAAGCTCCCAGGCAATAGCAGTACTACCGTTGGACCTTGCTCTATGTCATGAGATTCCAAAGGGGGCCACCTCACTACACACACCTTGAGTTTCCAGAGAGCCCAATTCAGTTGGGCCGAGTGTCTGTGTGCCTGTGTGCCAGCCTACATTCACTTGTTAACATGGTATTTATTTACTGAGTACCCACTTTGCATCCAAATGCACTAGACCAGTGATTACGAACTTTCTAGAACTTTCAAGGATATAAACTGCCCGCTGTGGCACATATGCTATAGGTTTGTCACCACTGGTCTAGACCCTGAAGAAGTAGAGACAAATAAGGTAGATATGATCCCTGCAGCCCACAGTTTGAGCTCTAATTAATGCAGTCTTCATTCTCTGGAGGATTAGAAGGAACAAGCTAGGTGGGGACCCAGGGCCACGCACATCCCAGGCGGTGGAACCAGGCAGAGCAGAGCCCTGGGCAGGAAGGAGCATGGCTTGTTGGGAGAGTGAAGCCTCTGTTTGAGGCAGGAGTAGTGAGTCAAGCAGGAGAGATGAGATGGAGGTAGTAGATGGGCTGAATTACTCCTCACCATCATGAGGGTGGAAGGGGCGGCACTGGATGAGAGCCATGGAGTCTGCCCATGATGAGAGGAATTTAGGGTTCCAGAGAAATGTACTACCTGTGGCTATCTGCTCCTTTTCACAGTGTCTGCAAAACTCATCCAGTGACATCCGGCTGGTGGCTGAGAAGATGATCTGGTGGGCAAATAAGGACCCACTGCCTCCCCTGGACCACCAGACCATTAAGCCAATCTTGAAGGCTCTTCTTGATAACACCAAGGATAAGAACACTGTTGTGCGGGCCTACAGCGATCAGGCGATTGTCAACCTGCTTAAGATGAGGCAGGGAGAAGAGCTGTTTCAGGTGGGAGCCTGGGTCTAGAGAGCTGCCCAGGGTTTCTCTCAGCATTTGTTTTTTTGTTTGTTTGTTTGTTTGTTTGGCGCTGGGAATCAAACTCAGGACCTTGCACTTGCCAGGCAAGTGCTTGTGCTGCTGAGCTATCTCCTTGACCCTCTCGGCATCTGTCTTACTATTCTTCTGTGTGCTAGCATGTAGCCCTGTTCTATTCTCTGTAGCCATGTATGTATTCGCTTCTTGGAGCAGGTTGAGGCTCAGGTGAGTGGTATAGTGCTAAAAACACATATACTATGGTTTTCAGACTCCTGGCAACAGAGACCTTTCTTCAAATAAAATCCCCCAAGAGCCAAGCATGTGCCTTAGATTCTAGTAGGACTTCCCTGTGATGCTCAGAGCCCTGTTCCCTTAGCTCCAGTAGCCTTTATAAGCACTGAAAACTCTAACCTTAAAAAAAAAAAGAAAAAAAACCCTAACCTTTGCTTGTCTCTGCTAAGAGAAAGCAAAATGAGTATTTTCAGGATGTTCATGAACCCATCAAATTTCACCCTTGGCTGTAGTTCTGAGGTTAGCATCCATCTGACTTGATTTGATTAGGAAATCTGAAGCCCTGTTTTCCATGTCTCATACCCTCCCTTCCCCACAGTCCCTCTCCAAGATCCTAGATGTAGCCAGCTTGGAGGCCCTGAATGAATGCAACCGAAGGTCCCTGAAGAAGCTGGCCAGCCAAGCTGACTCTACAGAACAAGTGGATGACACCATTCTAACGTGATCAGCCTCTGCCCTCTTGCAGCTGCAGCTCCACATCTTTGTTCACTGTTTTCATTTTTGAAAATATGTTCGTTCAAATGGGGAGCTGAGAAGATGGCATTTCTGAAAGTATTTTAATATATCAACCAGTTACAGCCAAAGCCTTAAATCAAACCCACACACAACTGAAGATTGCTTCCTCCATCTTCCACCTTTGCTTTGGAGAAGAGAAGGAAAAGCACATCCTTAAGCCGTGGTGAATGGCAGCCCAAGGCCACCCAGCTCAGCACAGTCAGGTCCAGGACAAGGTGTGTCCTGAATTTCAGGTTCCTCTTCACCTGTGCTTGAGCTCTGGTTCATCAGCTGTCGCTGCCAGCATTTGACTAGATCCTGAGCAGGGCACAGAACTGCAGAGCTCTGCCTGGTGTGGTGGCTTGGCTTGGCTTTTCCATGTTGTGCAGTCTGACTAGATCTGACTCCTTTTGGGGGAAAGTTATACCTACACAGCTCTAGCAGTTCCAGATCTGGGAGGGTATGGGTTTAGTGAGATTGTTTAAAGGAAGAATGTTGAATAAAGGCTTTGATTTACTCGTTGAAAGCAAGTTGTTTATAATCTCCAAACATCTATTAAATTGAAGCTTCTGGCCCGGTGAGATGGCTCGGTGGTCTAAAGCTCCTGCTTAGGCAAGCTTAGGCAACCTCAGGGACCATGGTTCAATCTCCAGCATCACATGCTGTGCCAGCCCCACCCCCAGGCTGAACCGGCCATAACATAAGTAAATAAATAAATAAAGTTAAAACAAAATTGAAACTTCCTGTATCAGGAATAAGGAAAAGTCTGAACTATTTTTTGTAAGTCCCAGCATCACTGGTTTCTGGACATCTTTTCCTGCCTCTCTTTACTGTCCCTATAGACTTCTCTGACCTGAGGACCTCCCCCCGTGTGGAGAAGGTGAGTATTGCATTAGCTCCTTCCCAGCTCTCAACTTGAAAAGGTAGGGAGCTTCATATGGTCAAATTGCAGAGAAACCTGTTCCCTCAGTGGAGTGGCATTCCTATAGTCCATGTAAGAGGAAACCAGAATTGCAGTTAAGCATCTGCTTCCTTTATGAATGACCTCCTTCCTCCTGATTCTTAGAAGGCTTGTGACACAAACGTCCTGTCTGCGGGAGCACACCCCACAGGACAATAGTGACACAAGTTTTTCTGGGCTATTTTGCTGGCCACAAATGGACGTGAAACAAACATCTATCAAAATTACTGGCGGGAGCTGTAAAAGGAAGAGAAAAAGTGGTAGCAAACTTGCTTTGGAAAAGATATGTGGCACCAAAAAAGCAAGTTTTTGCTTATTAATAGTGCAGCATGGGGCCGGAGAGATGGTTCAGTGGTCTAAAGCGCCTGCTTAGGAGGGCTCAGGCAACTGCGGGGACTGCAGTTCGATCCCCGGCACCACATGCTGCGCCAGCGCCACCACCAGGGCAGGCTGAGCCAGCCACAAAATGAATAAATAAACACAACAAGCAAACAAATATAAACAAATAAATAAAATTTTAAAAAAAAAATAGTGCAGCAGAGGTAGAAAATAAAGATTGTGACTTAACACTTCTGATAAACAAAACGAAGTGACCTCTAAGGCGCTGATGAAAAATTTTCATTCAATGCCTAAGCCTTAAATGTTGCAGGACTTCCTATTGTCTTGCGGCAGACCTGGCCTCAGCTGGCTCGGGGTAATTGTAGAATCTCAGGCCTGGAAGGGACCTTGAGAGGTCAGCTGAGTTGATCCCAGTAGCTAAACAGCCAATGGTTTCAGTTTTTAATAGCCATGGTAACTGTTCCCTGCTTCTGGGATTCAGATGGTCATCAGCATCCTTCCCAGCTGCCTGGGGCCTCTGTCCAGAAAGCTGTCTGCGTGTGTGCTCACCTCTCAGGCTCTGTGGACAGATGCAGGAAATTCCAATTGAATGGAGGCTACGGGCAAGCAAAACAAGTACTGTTGTAGACTGGGAAGCTTCCACGGAGCCCAGAAGATAGCCTTTAGGGTTTCCCTTCAGGGTCTTGGGTTAGATGCTTATCTCCAGCTCTGACTGCCAGTCCGCAGTCTGCAACTGGGAGGACAGCTTGACATGTGTCGAGGTGGAAGCACTCACTGAACAAAATCTGAAGGATAAACACCAGCTTCCAGTTCCAAAAACCAAGGGAAGATGAGATCTCTCTGCTTAGCATAGATGGCTGAAGGTTGATTCACAGACAGAGATGACTCAAAGGCTCCCAGAGCATGCTGCCTTAACATTCTCTTGAGTCTGGACGGAGGGTGGCAGCTCTCAGGAAACAAGCGGCAGAGGGCTGTCACAGCATGACAGCAGGCAAAAGGACTTGGTTAGGCTGGAATCATACAGTCCTAGATGTGGCAGCCCAGACCAACCCCAGGGGAAGTGCAGCCTGGCAGTGAGAACTAAAGTGATTTGTCTTGGTGGTTGGCAGAGCTGTGTGGCTTTACACAAGTTAACCCTTTCAAGTTTCCTCATCTGTTAAGTGAGGAATTTGTAACGCAAGCTCTAAAAATCTACTCATCTAGGCAGTGGTGGTAATTAGGTAACAGTTACCACCAGTTGATAGCATTTCATGTAATCCTCTGAAGCATTCTATGAAGCAGGTTTTCTTGTTACTTTGTTGGTTACTATTTTCTTGAGGAAAAGGAGGCAGAGGCCACTCACCCAGGGTCATGTGGCCAGTGAATGGCGTTGTGTTTGTTTAGCCTTTTACCTCTTCTGTGCTGGAGGGTCAGGCTTCAGCATTTTTCATTCTTTACAGCAATTCAAAGGTCTCAGATATTTCCTGTCTTGGAATGCACAGGAAACACACAGCATCCTAGGTAGCGGGATACGCTGCTGCAGATGACTGGCCCACGGACTCCACCCACACCAAGTCCCAGCCAGTTGCTGCCACATGGAGCAGTAGTACCTCATCCCATTTCTAGGATGCTGACTAGGAAGGTCTTAGAGAAATTAAGTTAGAGATTCCCTGATCAACCAGAGGGGAGACTGCGTCTTTCCATATACTTGAAAGCCAGTGACAAAATGCGGCCTTTTCTAATCAAAAAACTGTCTCAACTGAGAATTCTAATCCTTCAACTCAGGGCCTCTACCTTTGAAGAGTGGTGAAGACGATTATGAAATATGGGGGTGATAATTTTGACCCTCTTCTAGGGCCCAGACCTACAGGTAAGTTCAATGCCAGAGGACTTCAGAGGGGGAGGAGAGTACAAAATCAGCACAATTCTGAATGCAGGGATTTGAAGACCTTTCTCTTTTTTGGGGGGGAAAGAACTCAGGACCTTGCACTTGCCTGGCAGGTACTTGTGCCCTTGAGCTATCTCCCCAGCCCCTGAAGACATTTTACTGATAAAATTTTTAAGAATTAGCAGTAAAGGGGCCGGCGAGATGGTTCAGTGGTCTGGAGCGCCTGCTTAGGAGGGCTCAGGCAACTGCGGGGACTGCGGTTCGATCCCCGGCACCACATGCTGCGCCAGCGCCACCACTGGGGCAGGCTGAGCCAGCCACAAAATGAATGAATGGAGAAACAAACAAACACAACAGGCAAACAAATAAATAAATAAATAAAATTTAAAAAAAAAAATTAAAAAAAAAAAGAATTAGCAGTAAAGAAAAACTAGTCTAACTTGAAAGGTCTAGGTTCTAAAATACTTTGGAGGAAATATAGGTAATGTATTACTTTAAGGCTTGTTACAGTAGAGCCACAGGGACTTTGAAGTTAGATTTGAACCATAACTTTACTGCTTCATATTAAGCTGTATTTGTGGGCCATGTCTTTAGCCTTTCAGCACCTTTCCTCTTTGTATAGTTACACACAGGGCTGCCATCTGGATTGAGTGACAGTGTATTCCACACAAGGCCTGGCACACGGGAGATTCTCAATGCATGGCATGAGCGAAAGGAGGAATGTCGGGAAAAAGAGGGACCTGTTACCATATCAAGTGCATCATAGTACACGGGTCTCACATCTGGGAATTCATTGCTGGACCTAGATAATTCACTGCCTTGAACAGTGTCGTGCTGTCTCACATTTTACTTCAGTACTAGGTATCAAACCTAGGGCCTCTGTGCTGAGCTACATTTCCAGCTTAGCTCCCCACCCCTTCAGTTATTTTGAGACTAGGTAATTATCCCTCATTCATTCATTCATTCATTCACTTGGGCACTTGCTATGTATCTCAGGCTGGCCTGGAACTTTGGAACTTTCCTACTTCAGCCTCCCAAGTGCTGGGACTACGGGCATGGGCCACTACATGCAGCCTTACCCCCTATTTTGAGTCATCTTGACTCCCATCATTCTTTTTTTTTTTTTTTTTTTATTTTTTTTTTTTTTTTTTTTTTTTTTTTTTTTTTTTTTTTTTTTTTTTTTTTTTTTTTTTTTTTTTTTTTTTTTTTTTTAATTTTTTTTTATTTTTATTTATTTATTTGTTTGCTTGTTGTGTTTGTTTATTTATTCATTTTGTGGCTGGCTCAGCCTGCCCTGGTGGTGGCGCTGGCGCAGCATGTGGTGCCGGGGATCGAACTGCAGTCCCCGCAGTCGCCTGAGCCCTCCCAAGCAGGCGCTTTAGACCACTGAACCATCTCGCCGGCCCCACTCCCATCATTCTTAAGGCTCTGAGTAGTTCAAAAGCTAACTAAAATCAGATTTGTTTGGAAACTATAGTGATGACTATCCAAAATGCTGCATGAGCGCTATCAGTACAGCTCTCCACTGCACAGGCAGAGGCCCGTGGCCATTACTGTCAATCCCCACACAGTTGTGTTCCCTGTTTTAGGGAGAGCATAGTGAGGTACACGTGTCTCCATGATCGCATAGCCAGTTGGCAGCAGCACCACAAAAACCTATATCTCTTGATTGTCACTATGCCCTAGAGCCATTCTATAAAAATAACTTAGAAAGGAAACTTAAAGAAGCTGGCCCAGTTCTTGGCATGAGGCTGTGCAGTGCTTTGGTTTCACACTTCGGGAGAAGTAGAGAATGACTGCTTGGGTGGCTCCAAGCTGCCCCTTGGTTATATTAGGAGGGTCCTGGCTACCTGCTGGGTGGAAGGGGAGTATGCCCTTAACAAAGCTTAGGAAACTGGAAAAACTGACCCAAGGAGTATTGCAGTGGGATTTCTGGGGGAGACCTTCCTGGGTATGCCAGAAAGGAAAACCCCAGGCCCCTTCTGGTGCAATTCTGTGTGGTTTCTCTCTTGAGATGGCAGCCTAGGCAGTGAGTACAGCGAGTCTTTCAGAGCCAAGTCTCTTAAGCCCCTGAGAGAAAGCTGTGATGATCCTTTTAACCACTTTGAGTCCTGAAGAGGTGGGAGACCAATGTGCAGCAGGACCTGGTCCAGCTTTTCTCCAACAATTTGGCCTCAGGATGCTTTTATACTTTTGAGAAATTATGGAGAACTAACTCCCAAAGCTTCTGCTTACGTGTATTCTACCTGTTGGTCTTTGGCATTTTAGAAACCATAAGTCTTCATTAAAAAGAACCAAGGTCATAAGCAGAGATAACAATAACAGACATAACTTCCAAAACAAAAACTATTGAGAGGTGGTACCTGGCTTTTTTTTTTGGGGGGGGGGTCCTTTTGAGACAGGGTGTCCCTGTGCAAGTCAGTCTGACCTTGAACTTGACCCTCCTGCCTCAGCCTCCCTTGTGCTGGGAATATAGCTGTGTACCACCACGCCTGGTTTGCCTGGCATTTTTTTATTTTAATTTTTTATTTATTTATTTATTTGTTTGCTTGTTGTGTTTGTTTGTTTCTTTATTTATTCATTTTGTGGCTGGCTCAGCCTGCCCTGATGGTGGCGCTGGCGCAGCATGTGGTGCCGGGGATCGAACTGCAGTCCCCGCAGTTGCCTGAGCCCTCCTAAGCAGGCGCTTTAGACCACTGAACCATCTCGCCGGCCCCTGCCTGGCATTTTTGTAAATCTAATGTCTGCATTTTCACATTCAGTGAAATGAATTCAGTCTGTTAGGACAGCATGTGTCTCACAAACTCTGGAAAACATCAGACTCATAGGTGAATGAGTAAAAAGCAAATGCCATTATGAAAATATCCTTGCTTTCCAGGTCCTTGGTAAGGGTGTTGGAAAGCCCTGAGTTGCCTCAGACCACTCATCCAAAAGGTGAAGGAAAAAGTCCTGAATGGTTATTTTTTTGGTGAGAAGGGGAAGTTGGTTCCAAGTTAAACAAGACCCCAGGGCCGGTGAGATAGCTCAGAGGTCTAAAGCACCTGCTTAGGAAAGCTTAGGCAACCACAGGAACCGTGGTTCAATCCCTGGCATCACATGCTGCGCCAGCCCCACCCCCAGGGGCAGGCTTTATAACATGAGTGAATGAATAAAAAAATTAAAAAAAGACCCCAAATTTGGCTCAGACCTCCACAGAAAGCAAACTTAAGAGGGTTCAATTAGATCATTTTGCTATCATGCTAGTTATTGAATCTAGGCTTTTGCACATGCTAGACAAGTGTTCTACTATTGAACTGCATCCTCTACAGGCCTTGAACTATATTGAACTACAGCTCTTTTCTTTCTCTTCACTCTTTTTAAAAAAACCTTTTATTTGGTACAGGGTCTCACTATGCAGCTTGGACTCTTAGTGATCCTCCTGTCTCAGCCTTCCAGTGCTGGGATTACAGGTATGTGCCACCATGCCCAGTTTCAGTGGCTGGCACAGCATGCTCAGGGGTCCAGGACCAACACAGCATGTGGTACTGGGGATTGAACCCAAGTCCTTGTACTTGCCAGGCAGGAGCTTAGACCACCGAGCAATCTCCCCAGCCTCTCTTTGATACAAGTCCTTCGAGGCTGGACTTTCTATTCTTGCCTCTGCTCCTCTTGTAGCTGAGATTACAGGTATGTGTCACTGCACTCAGATCAACTAGATTATTTCTCACATTTCTCTCAACTCTTTTTTTTTTTAATTTTATTTATTTATTTATTTGTTTGCTTGTTGTGTTTGTTTGTTTCTTCATTTATTCATTTTGTGGCTGGCTCAGCCTGCCCTGGTGGTGGCGCTGGCGCAGCATGTGGTGCCGGGGATCGAACCTCAGTGCCCGCAGTTGCCTGAGCCCTCCCAAGCAGGCGCTTTAGACCACTGAACCATCTCGCCGGCCCCAACTCTTTTTTTTTTAATTATTTTTATTTTATTTTTTTATTTATTTGTTTCTTTATTTTATGGCTGGCTCAGCCTGCCCTGGTGGTGGGGCTGGCGCAGCATGTGGTGCCGGGGATCAAACTGCAGTCCCTACAGTTGCGTGAGCTTTCCTAAGCAGGTGCTTTAGACCACTGAACCATCTCGCCGGCCCTCTCAATTCTTTAATAATCTAAAAACATATTCTACATGTGGCCAGGCATGACGGTGGTATGTACCTATAATTGCAGTACCTTAAGAGGCTGAGGCAGGAGGGTGGCAAGCTGAAGCCCAGCCTGGGTAACTAAGGTCTTGCCTCTAAATAAATAAAAAGGGCTAGGAATATAGTTTAGTGTGTAGGCCTTGAGTTCAATCCCCAATACTGGGGAAAAAAGTTTACATGTAGTTTCACTACAATTCAAGATACCAAGCATTTACTGTGGGCTGGATGAGTTATGACATCGCTGTTACAGTCACAGAATTCATATTCATCTGGTTTCTGGAGGCCATGTAAGGTCAGGGCAAGACCCATTCCAAGTCACTGGAAACGGCATCAGGCTTGCAGATAAGGGATAAAGGACCAATTTCCACTCCATCAAAGGGAACCATCAGATGCCATTGCCTTGCTTTCTTCCCTCTTGGTGGAGCACACTGAAAGTTTACTCATTCGGCAGTTAAAGTCCTTGTCATCTGACTTGCTTTCTATGAGTAACCCTTCTTGCATGATCACAGCAGTGTTCCCAGCGCTCACTTCAGAATCCATAGTGCTGTCTGCCTGGAGCCCTCCAGGACTCCCCGCACTGGTTACCATCCTGCTGTGGCTTCCCAAGAGGGCACTGCTGCCTCTGTCTCCCTGGCCCCGGCCTGAGGTTCCTTTCTTCTTCTCTCTGCCTTCCACTTGTGATAACTTATATTCCAGCTCTCTTTCTTGCCAAACAGAATTCTTTTAAGTGCTCTTAGCCCATCTCCTCCAAGACTATTCAATTCTTACGTTTGATTTGCTGCTGACCGTCTGCACTTTCCTGAAAACTAAAACATATCCAGCCTCAGTGCTCTCCACCAACCATGCTCTTTCTCCTTTCATTCACTACCAAATTTCTGAAATGACTAAGAGAGGCCTGCCACCTCCTTGGTTCGCCTCTTCCTGTACACCTCTGCATATCCCAGCCTCTTCACTATGCTTCCTTTTTTTTACTTATCTGTTACCTATGCTCTCTACTAGAATATAAACTCCCTGAAAGCAAGATTTTTGCTAACCATTAAATCCCCAGCTCCTAAATTAGTGCCAGATATATGTCAGGTCTTCAAACATTTGAAGAAGAGCTTTGTTTTGCTGTTTAGTTTTTAGTGCCCAGCCTACTGCCTGGCACCTAGTAAACAGATGTTTACTGAATTAGTGAATGATTCAGTATTTACCCCGTTGCCAGGTAAATTGTGATTTAAATTTTTTTTTTAAGGCTGCTTCACCTGGTTGCTATTGTTAGCATTGTCTTTTATATCTGCCTCTTCCTGTTACCTGAGCTTCAGCACTAACTTTAAAGCTCTGCAGGTGAAGCCCATCATGCATGCATATGCCACATTGTTTTGTTAAAATTGTGGGGTTTTTTGCCCAGCAAGATAGCTCAGTGTGGGGCTGGCGAGATGGTTCAGTGGTCTAAAGCGCCTGCTTGGGAGGGCTCAGGCAACTGCGGGGACTGCAGTTCGATCCCTGGCACCACATGCTGCGCCAGCGCCACCACCGGGGCAGGCTGGGCCAGCCACAGAATGAATAAATAAAGAAACAAGCAAACAAATAAATAAATAAAATTTAAAAAAAAAAAAAAAAAAGATAGCTCAGTGAACCAAAGTGCCTGCTTAGGCAAGCACAGGGACCACAGTTCGACCCCCTGGCACATGTCCTGCCAGCTCCGCCTCCAAGGCTGGCTGAGCCGGCTGGAGTCCTGGTGGGCACAGTGGCACATACCTGCAATGCCAGTGCTGGGGAGGCTGAAAGCAGGAGGATCACCACATGTCCAAGCTGCGTGGTGAGACCCTGAAACTACCAAATACATAAATAAAATATTTTTATTTTTATTAAAATATTGTGATGTTATTCCTCTGATCAAAAACTTCCAGGGCTTCCCAATTGTAGTTTCTAATGTACACATAGGTGGTATTGCAAATGCTCATCTGTAAGCTGGCTGCTCAGAAGAGGAAAAAGCTTGATATCCTTGGTACATATTGATCAGGTTGTAGACATTTATGACTATATGTAGTACTATATATACATTTAGGAGGAAGCTAGAGAAAGATTTTTAAAAAAAACTCATTCACACAGTGGTTGGAATAAATGTAAAACAATGTTTCTACAGGAACGTGTACTCAAGATTCATTTTGGGATGGCAGGCACATATCCTGGTCAGTACAGAATTCCCCCTCCAAGCCAAATTCATAATTCTCACGGGCTGTGACAGTGGCTGTCTAAATACACTGGGCATTCAAGGCTGTCATACTCTGGTGTCATCGTGAAATCTTTATGATGAAATCCTTTCCCCATCATTCTAGTAGCGGTGGTAGCTTTCCTGTTCTGAAGTCCAGACAGCTTGTTTGACAGCTATTCTACTACATGATCATTGTATTTCTAATTTCTCACGAGTATGTCTTAGCTCTAAAACAACAGTAAATGTTTGGAGAGAAACAGTTCTAGTCTTACATCCTCTACAATCCATGGACATAATAAATAGAAAGCACCTGCTACTGAACAATTGGAGAAGTTAATGCCCGTTGTGTTCCAGTGGACACATTCTGGGAAAAATCTAGCATCTTGCCTTCATAATGGCCAACAATGCTTTATTTTCCCCAAGTATTCTGTAGCCCTCATATCAGGAAACTGCCTTGGGAATGTATGGAAGAGCCTACAACAGGAAATGGCTGGAATCATGAAGGAGTCAGTGCAAAATTATCTTAACACTGGTTACTGTTGCTCACAGACCTTTGTATGCCAGGTGACTTAACCTCATAGCCACAGTATTCTGTGGGGAAACTGGGGCTCCAAGACAATAACACAGGGAAAGCTTTTTAGGGGTGGGACACACATTTCAAAGCTGGGATTAGCATCAGTCTTTCTGACCCCAGAGAAGGTTATGAAGATGACAGTGCCCAACTGCCTTACAGGCATTTCAAAGCTAGTATACTTATCTGATGGTTACCCTGAGGCTTCTTTATTTCCTAAAACCCCTGGGACAAAGGAAGATGACACTTCCTTCCCAGGTCTAGGAGGACATTTCAGTCAAAAGCACATGAGCAACTCCTCTCCCCAGTCCATAGCTTCAGGTTCCAAGCCCAGGTTCATCTTCATCCCATTCATTCTCTGCTCCTGGAAAAACAACTCAAGACCAGAGTCATACACTCACCTGCTGCTAAAGGATCTTGCCTGTAACACTGTTAATAATGACAAAAAATTATGAACTGCATGCATATCTACTAACAGCATTAGTTAAATGATAGGGCAACCATCAGAGGAAGTACCATGTCATGCATATTACTAAAGATTAAAAAGCAAGATACATGTTTGTATATGCATGGAAGGCTATTTATACACTCAACTATTATAAGCATTTTGGAAATTTTTTTTTTTTTTTGGTGCTGGGGATTGAACCTAGGGACTGTGCATGCAAAGCAAGAACTCTACCACTTATCCACACCCTTAGCAGATCCCCACCCCGCTTTAAATCTTTTTGAGACAGGGTCTCACTATGCTGTACAGGCTGGTCTCAGACTTGCAAAGATCTTTCTGCCTCAGACTCTCAAGTGTTGGGATAGGTGCGCTGTACCAGCCCACTGTTAAGTATTTTAAGGTATCCAAGAAACTCTTACCAGGGGTTACCTGTGAGGAGTGGTTCAAAAGGGAAATTTGACTTGAATTGTTTGGTATGAGTCTGTACTGATCCCATTCCCATAGTGCAGATGGAACTCAAGGGTGCTTTACTACTGAGCTATAGTCTTTTTGAAATTGGGTCTCCTTAAATTGTCTAGACTAGTCTTGAACGTGTAGTCTTTTTGCCTCAGTCTCCCCTGTAGCTGGGATTATAGATGTAGATGTTAGGTGTATATCTGCCCTGTAGATTTTTTTTTTTTTTTTTAAAGAGCAGAATATATTTCTTGGGGGATAGCTCCTGTCGGAGAATCTGAAGAGAGGCCCCAGCAGGTTGTCCCTAGTTTTTTTTTTTTTTTTTTAAACTATTATCATTACTTTTATAAAGTGAAAGAAAAGCAAGTTTGATAAAATAGGTAGAACTAGCCAACAGGTGCTTGACTTTTGGAAAGGCAAAGGGTTATCAAAAACAGGTAATAAGGCACTTAAAAATCTCAACAGTTCCATAGTGAGGATGGCAGTGGAAAGTAGTTCTAAAGAGCTGAGCAAGTGGGAGCTCACTGTGAAACTGAAAAAACCTGGAGCAGAGGTGAGGCACACTGCTCAACTTCCGCTCGGCCCGGCTTCCCTAACCGCACGATTCTGCGAGATGTATTTGCAGGTGGTGTGAAACTGATGCCGAGACAGAGGCTATTTTCGGTGCGTGGGCGCCTTACAGAGAGGGTCACCCACTTCCCAGCTGCACAGGCCTCCGAATCTGCAACTGATGACCCTTGAACCAGACAACTCTGGCTCCAAAGGACCCAGAGCTGACCTCAAGCCACACTCTGAACAGCGACGCCCCAAAAGACGACTCTAGAACTAATGAGGCTGCCACCTCGGAGGTCCAGAGCGCAGAAGCAGCGTGGGGGCCGGGAGGGGCGGGGTACCAAGTCTCCCACACCGCCGAGTCCTGGGACCCGAGGAACCCCGCCCCCTCGGCCGCTCCGCGCTTGTCGTTTCCTCTCTGCAGCGCGCGCCAGGGTCTTGAAGATGAGGGAGCAAGGACATCGCGGACGGGCTCCTCTGGCAGCCTCGGCTTCTTTCGGCTAAAACTGGACAGTGGCTCCACCCCGCCAGCACCCAGGACTGCAGACAGCCCGGCGCGGGGCGAGGAGCGCGGAGGAAAACGGGCCCACGCCCTCCCGGATTTCGTTAAGGAGCGCACGCGCTGCGCGTGCGCGACGAGGGCGCGGCCGGCCGCGTTTGCGGCTGCGCAGAGGCGGGCCAAATCCTGCGCCTGCGCCGTGACGGGGCGGGGCGGGAAGGAGGGAGGCTGTGGCACCGGCGGCGGCTGCTGAGGAGGAGGAGGAGGAGAAGGAGGAGGGGGAGCAGAGGGAGGTGTTTCTGTCAGTTCCGGCTGTTTGTTCGGGAAGTGAATCCGCCGCTGCCGGAGCAGCCCGGAGGGAGCTGCGGTTCGGGAGGCCAGTACCGACCCCGCCCGCCTGCGCGCACCGCCCCCGCCCGCCATGGCCCGGGACTACGACCACCTCTTCAAGCTGCTCATCATCGGCGACAGCGGTGAGGGCCGCAGCGGCTGGAGGCGGCACGGGCCCTGCCGGGCGCGGCCCGCCGGGGCCTCGGGGCGGGCAGGCGGGCTGGGAGCTGCCGGCTCGCGCGGGGCTGGACTGCCCAGCGGCCGCGGGCCCCAGGAGCGCAGCGAGGGGAGGCTGGGGAGCTGGGCTGCGGAGCTGAGGGCCCAGGTGCGCGGGGTCTACTCCCTGCTCCTGCTCCTGCTTCACGTGTGACCTTGGTCAAGTCACGCGATCCCCGGAGTTGGAGAGACCTGGGTTCGAGTCCTGAGACTACCAGCTTCTGCACTGTGTAACCTTGGGCAAGTTGCTTCACCTTTCTCAGCCTCAGTTCCTACATCTGAGAAGTGGGGGACTTGGGTCGCTGGGTAGTGTAAGTATTCGGTGCGATCAAGTAGGCAAAGTGCTTGGCGCCTGCGCTAGTGCGTATAAGCTCTAAATAAATGTTAGCTAGTATCATCGTTTTCATCATCAGTATCATCAGTAACGCCCACTTCTCTGTGAAATGGAGACATTCCTGGAACCCACCTCCTGATATTGCAGTGAGTCTTCAATTGCAGTGAAGTTTAAAGACAGTTAAAGCACTTCACACTGCTGCTGGATTGTTAAATCTCTGTGTGGTCCACTTTCCTCATCGGTGCAATGGTATAACAATAGATCTGCCTCACAGAGCCATGTGAGTGTTGTGAGATGATGCATGCATAGTGTTTGGTAACTGAGCCTAGTACACAGCAAGGGGTCGGTAAATGTTTTCTATTACCTTGCTGTCTAATTGAGGGGGTTTGGGGGTAGCCCGTATTACAGGAGTGTTACAGCCAACAAGTGCTTAATAGTACGTACTTGTTTAATGAATGAACACTGTGTGTCCTTAGCAAAGATAGACTGGTTATGGACAGAGGGTGGAGGGTTTTAGAGGTGTTTGGAATATGAAGGGTGAGCAGGTTTATAGATAACCAAGAGGTCAAAGAGGTATGGCCCAGAAGGTTTATGGGAGCATTATATGATGTCCAGGAAGGAGACTTCGGTGCAGCTAAGTTTGTAGAACAAGCTTGAGTCCAGTGGAGAAGAGGGTGATGTGACTAGAGGCAGAGACCAGGTTAGAGCCTATGGAGTTAAAGAAAGAGAGGACCAGGTTCTTTTTGAGACCCAGAATATAGAAGTGGTGGGTGACAGTGTCGTAGATAAATAATGAAAGTGGGTAATGTTTGTCTCACTTGTAAAGCTGGATTGGGACGTGGTTGGTTTGGATCAGCGGAAAGCTGGCTAAGGTTTCTGAGGATGCTGGTGGAAGGGAGATATTAGGGGAAAAGTTAGGGGCTAGCCGGGGCTAGCCGGTCCTAGCCGGTGAGATAGAACAGTAACTGGTTGGGAAAGTGCTAGAAAGGTGGAGGAATGATTGGTTGTATTTGAATGGAAGAGAACCAGGTGAGCTGGGTAGTCTTGCACTGAGACACTTGGCACTTCTGGGGTTCTGAGACTTATGCCTTCCTTCACAGAATTTGCTTACCATCCTGGTCTTGGTTCTGAGTGGTTGGTACCAGGGTGATTTCCGTCCTTTGGAGTTAAAATTCAGTCTCCTGTGATTGAAGGTCTTCTTTGTCTATCTACAAACCATCTGGGCCCTGAGCACTGATATGCAAAAGCACAGGGTCTAAATCCAGCAAGAAGATGCACTTTGTTGGCATTTCTTCCATGTGAAACCCAGGGGGTGGTTTTGGCCTGCTTTCTCACAGTGCATTTTGCATGGTGTATTGATTTTTCACCCAGAAGTCAGGTGTGGGAGAAGACTCACTGGGTCAAGATTTATGTGGTTTGGCTCCTAGTTCAGTCTGAGCATGCAGTCCTGGGTTGTGGAGAGGAGATAGATTGCTTTGCTGTTTGATTTCTCCGACAGTGAGCTGATACTTAAAGCTAAACACTTAGGAGTCTGAGAGCTGGTAGCCATGGCAGTTCAAAGTAAGCTTGGCAGTGGAGCAGGGAACTGACATCACTCTGGACTCCTTGTGTGTATACCTCCCTAAGGTACGGCAAGTGATTTCACAGACACTCTCTCATCTGATTCTCACCCATTGCCCATGTGGTTTGTCAAATAAGGAACCTAAGGCTTAGAAGAGGTGACTGGCTGGCCCCGAATCACAGTTCGTCAGAAGCAAAGCCGAGAACTGAGGCACATCTATGATCATGTGTATGAGAGCAGCTGGTGTGGGGCTGGCAAACAGTAGGCCTTCAATGGATGTTAGTTTCTTGCTTTATAAATCCTGAGTTCTTCCCACTCTGACATATTGTACATGCTTCTGGTATGTATTTCCTTAGCTTTTGCATCTCTTCCTTATGCCTGTGGTTTTATATTGTCTTATGTTCTTTTGACATTGGGTTTGATCTGTAACAGCTTTTCCTCTGTATCCATTGAGTCAGAAGTGTTCTTTTGTAGAACATTGTGGCCATCAGAGACCTTGTTAAAACCCTTCAGAGGCTCATAGAAGGGAATGTGACTTGTCTAAGCTTACACATGAGAGAATTGTTGAGGTAGGATTAAAAGTGAGACCGCTTCCCTTGACGGTGGGTCCAAGGGTCCTAGGTAAGTTGGAGCTGAGCGATGAGAAGCCTGTAGTCTCACATAGGAGCACAGCCAGGGTGAAGGCTTTAGTATGTCTGGCATGAGGAGGACCAGAGGCAGCACTGAGGGGAGCATGATGATGACTGAGTGTGGTGTCTCCTGGCTGCCGAGAGGCACCCAGGGCCGCAAGGGCCTGTGCTTCTTGCAGGATAGGATAGGAGGCAATAGAGTTGGAATGGTTAAGGGAAGTGGTGAGTAGATGGGTAAGCCCTGCTGCTTTCTTGCACCAGTGTTGCAGGGTGAGTGGTAGCAGTATGCTCTCCAAGGAAGCCTCTTGCAGGAGTATTTGGGGAGCTGGCGCGTCTCAGTGGATTTCTGTTTCTTTCAAAGGGAAAGCAGTGTCAAGAGGTTGGTGTCTTGTCCAAAGCAGGGTATGTGGTGACTGTAGTGGTTAGTGGTTTTTAGTTATACTTGAAGAGGAATTTGGGGATAAGTGGGGGTGGGTGTGCCCCAAATCGTACAATTGTTGGAAGCTGCTGTGTCATTGTAGAGAGCACCCCTTCCTTGTCTGTAGATATATGGGAGTTGGACAAAGTTTAATTTAAACCCAAGATTCAGTTGGGCAGTTAGCTCAGTGGCATAAGTGCCTGCCTGGTAAGTGCAAGGTCACAAGCTTGATAAAATACATATATACATACATACATGCATACAAGATTCAGCACTCCCCCTCCCCTGCATTTGAAAACTGCTGTTTTGGTTTCTGTTAATGCTTCAGTAATACCATTAGATAGAATAGCTGTCAGTAAGATTGGCATTTATTCAGTCATAAATGATATGCGTAAGTGCTGGGCCCAGCGTATAGCGCTGTGAATGCACAGTATAAATGAGCCACAGTCTGCTTCCCAGAGGATATGGCAGCCTAGTGGCCTGGACGTGAGCTTTTAGCTGAGTAAGCTGGACCTAGAAGCCTCCAAGAGGAAGCAAGGAGGCAGCAGGGCCAGTGGGGTGCTGGCACCAGCAGAATGCTTTGGGGACCCAGCCCAAGAGCTAGGACTCTCCTTAGGCTTCACAGGAAGCCTCACGTCAGAGCAACGAGGAAGTGCTCCTGAGCAAGCGTGCCCCAGGCCTGGGCTGCACGACAGGTGCCTGAGAGTGTAAGTGTAATGCCTGTCTGCTCAGGAAATCCTCACCCCCAGCCCATCTTTGGGAAGGTGGGGTCCAACTGTACGCAGAGAAACAAGTGTTTCTGGGCATCCTAGACAGCTCACTCAGTGAAGTTCCCAGAAGTGACCCTCAGCAGGGCCGGCCTAGAGAGGATGTTGGGTGTCGAAGTGCACTCAGTCAGTAACAGTGCGCAGACTTGGTTACTTAGTCCCCTTTTTGAGACTTAGATTAAAGCTGTGGGCTTCCATAAGCAGGAACATGCGCTCAGCTGCATTTGCATGTACATAGTTGCAGGGAGCTTATGAAATTGTAGGTTAAGATCTCATAGGTTTGGGGCCGGCGAGAAGGTTCAGTGGTCTAAAGCGCCTGCTTGGGAGGGCTCAGGCAACTGCGGGGACTGCAGTTCGATCCCCGGCACCACATGCTGCGCCAGCGCCACCACCAGGGCAGGCTGAGCCAGCCATAAAATGGATAAATAAAGAAACAAACAAACACAACAAGCAAATAAATAAGTAAATAAATAAATAAATAAATAAATAAATAAATAAAATTAAAAAAAAAAAAAAAAGATCTCATAGGTTTGATGTTGTTTCCATCAAAAACTTCATCTTTACAAAAGCAAATATACAAAAGGCAAGCTAGTTATAAACTAATAAAAATAGGGGGAAAATCTTAACCAGAGTGAGATGTGGGAGCCCCATGGGGTAACTTTATTTTCTTTCCTAAGACAGGTTCCAAGACTTTCCTAGCAGTCACACTGGGAGTTAGTCTGTATCTGGCTGTCTTGTCTTTTTCTCTTTCTCTTCCTCTTAGGTTTTTGAGACAGGGTTGTGCTGTATAGTTCAGGCTAAATAGTTCACTATGTAGCCCAGACTGGTCTCAAACTCTTGCCAGTGTTCCTGGCTCAGCCTCCCTAGTTGGTGGGATTACAGGCACACACCACCATGATCAGCTCTGAGAGCCCTGGATTTGGATCTTGGCTCCATGACTTCTTGGAGTCATAGCTACCTCATCTGAAGAGATGTAGTTAATTCTGGGTGTATCTGAGTACCCACATGTAGTGGAACTTACACTTAGTAATTCTTTCCTTGAGAGGCTGATGGATCCACCTGGATTTATGGGTGGTGAGGTTAGGGGTTGAGTAGACAGACCTGGGACGTAGACACACTTGACAGGCCAGAATTGCTGCTGTGTGTTGAGGTCAAGGAGGAAGCAAGGCTGTTTGAGGAAGCAGCAGCCACAAACTGCTGTCCTAAAGAGTCTGAGTGTGTTAGTGTGGTGTCTTGATGTGTGTCCGGCACTGACTCAGTCAAGTAACATGGCCAACATGTGGGTCTAGCTGTATGGACCTCAGTTTCCTTACCTGCAGAATACCCCAGATTCTTCATAGCTCTGCAGTTCTTCGTTCCAAGCTACTTGAAAACTGAAGCTCCAACAGTTAAGATGCTCTGTGTACACATACTGCTTCTCCATGATGAATATGTTCATGTACTAATCTAAAACAAAGAATAACAGAAAAGAAAACCGAAGCTGCATGTGTGATACGGGGTTTTCTAGGGTCCATGTTTTGCGTGCAGTTTGGGGTGGGGGGCTGTCTCACTTGGTTGTCCTTCTTCCTGCTTGTCTCGTCTGGTATCTTAGTGCAGGGCCTGGGGATTTGGGAGCTGCTTGTCTTACACAAAGGTGAAGGAAAACTCATTCTTGGTGTCTGTCTGGTTCTGGGGGACAGCAAGTGGCCTTGAAAAGGAACTTGGCTGCATTGAGTTTCTTAAGAGCTGGGACTCAGGCAGTATCTTACTGAGGATGGCTGGGGTGGGTGGGAGGGACCCACCAGCTTGCTTACCTTGCTGCTTTCTCCTGCAGGTGTGGGCAAGAGCAGTTTACTGTTACGATTTGCAGACAACACTTTCTCAGGTGAGTCCCTTGTGTTTCAGTTTTGAAATACTTTCTCTTAGCACTAGAAAACACTTGTTCTTCTCTATGTAGGGAACTTTCCCCTTTTGGTTGCTAGGGAAGGGGAAAAAAAAGATGGGAGAAGGGAGCTAGGGCGATAGCTCCATGGCACAGGTGCCTGCCTGGCAAGTGAAAGGTCATGAGTTCGAACCCCGGTCCCGCAAAAAAAAAAAACAAAAAACAAAAAAAAAAAAAACAAAAAAAGATGGGAGGCTTAGGTCAGAACCCTTTGATTAGCTTAGCATGGTAGTGCACATCTGTAACCCCAGCTCTTTAACAGGTTGAGGCAGGAGGATCCCAAGTTTGAATGCAGCCTAGACAATTTGGCAAGACCCTGTCTCAAAAACGAAACAAGGCGCAAGATCCCAAGTTTGATCCCTGCAACTGAAAAAACAACAACAAAATAAGGGCGGGGCATGTAGCTCAGTGGTAGAATGCTCACCAACCATTTGCAGACCCCCATCATGCCTAATATCAAGCCTGTGTGTTCTGCTTCCATCTGTCTCATTCAAAAAAGCCTTTTTACCCCTCATCATTTCCCTTTGCAGGAACGTGTTCAGTCCATCATTTAAAACCAAGTTTTTTTTTTTCTTTTTCATGGTAAAACCAAGTTTAAAATGAAACTTTTTTTTTTAGGACCAGGGTTCAAACTCACGACCTTGTACTTGCCAGGCAGGCACTTGTGCCACAGAGCTATCTCCCCAGCCCCCCCAGGTTTAAAAAATATTACTAGTTAGTATGTACCTATATAAAATTTCCTAGAGGAAGATGTCAGTAATGTGAAGAACTACAGTTGTCCCCGCTCCTGCCCTTCTACTGCCCTGGGAGCTTCTGCTCAGTTGTGGGGCATACCTTTTGATTTTTTTCTGACTCTGCTGTTTAGAAACTTTTCCTTCTCTTAGTCTATAATCAGTGGTAGTAAACCTATTAGACCTCTCAGTGATGCAGACAGCCGCTGTGGCACGTGTGCTGTAGGTTTGCCACTACTGGAACCAGGAGCGAGCTTCCTGTTGCTGTTTATAGCCCTCTCTGGTTCTTTTTAGTGGTTGTGGAGCTTGCTGTGCTGTGCAGCTTGTTGCGCTGTGCGTGGATGTACCATAATTCGTTAGTGATGCTCTGTTATGTGTGCGGCTTTTGGTTGCTTCTGTTTCAAGTGATGCTGCATTACTGAGATGCATTGTATGTTTGTTCTGGTACATGCAGTTCCATAGGAGTGGAGTTACTGGGTCACAGGGTCTGCATTTAAAGTTTTCCTGGCTTCTGCTAACTTCTCTTTCAAAGAAGCCAAGGAAATTTATACTCCCACTGGCGGGGTTGAAAAGACACCCCTTTTCAATTCTGATCATTGCTTCATTTTTGTTAAGCTAATAAGCAAAAAGTACTGTTTTGTTTAAGTTCCCCAGATCACTGGTAAAGATGAACATGTTCTTGTTAAATTTTTTTTTAATTCTGCTTTTTTTTTTGTGCTTTTTTATTTTTTAGAGAGAATAAAAAATAGTTTTTTAAAAAAGGAAAAAACCCATTAGAAACAGTACAGAATTTCACTAAGCAAAATGATAGGAATTCAACAGTGGTAGTTTAGGTTATTAGATATAAGCGTGCAAAATTGGTCAAGGAATTATAAAAATTAAAAAGGGGAGGAAAAAAAATATAAGCGTTAACTGCCCCTTTCAGTAGACGAGCAGAAAAAACAGTACAATTACCCAAGCTGTCCTGTGTGTATACATATATATTTTTGTTTGCTTTCTCTCTTTTCTTTTCCTTTCCCTTCCTTTCCTTCTTTCTTTCTTTTTTTTTTTTTTTTGTGGTACCAGGGATTGAACTCTGAACCTTGTACTTGCCAGACAGGCGCTTATGCTGCTGAGCTATATCTTGGCCCCTCTTTCTTTTTTTGTCTTTTTGAGACAGGGTCTTGCTATGCAATTCAGATTGACCTTGAGCCCACTTTTGTAGCTTGAACTCGCACTGATCCTCCTACCTCAGCCTCCCAAGTGCTGGGATTACCAGTGTGCACCACCATGCCCAGTGTTCTCAATCTCTCTCTCTCTCTCTCTCCTCTCCTCCCTCTCTCCCTCCCTCCCCCTCCCTCCTTCCCTTTCTCTCTTTTCCCTCCCTTTCTTTCTTTCTTTCTTTCTTTCTTTCTTTCTTTCTTTCTTTCTTTCTTTCTTTCTTTCATCTTTTCTCTGATACCAGTTGTTCCTTCCCTCTAAACATTTTCTTTCCCTTTCACAATATCTGTTGTACCTTACAGATTTTATTTACTGTTTCAGGTTTTCACACTAGCGAGATAATGTATTTACACATGCTGGTCTCATTTATTTCACTTATGAGTACAATCTCTAGTTGTATATATTTACCTATAAAAGCCTCTAGTTTATCTTTATTTGTAGCTGAGTAATAGTCCATTAAATATGTTAATTTTTTTTTAGATATGTGAAATATTAAGGACTGAAGTATGACTTCCATTTTTTTTTTTTCTTTTTTCTTTTTGAGATAGGATCTCACTATATTGTTCAGGTCAGCCTTGAACTCACTGTGTAGCCCCAGGTGGCTTCGAACTTGTAGCAATCATCCTGCTTCAGCTTCCTGAGTGTCAGGATTATAGGTGTGCATTACCACACCCAGCCTTAAAGTGTGACTGTCTTATGGGGAATTCCATCTGATGTGTTTAAGAGACAAGTTTTGCTTGGGAAGTGATTATATGGTTAATCTTCTCTTTTGGTGGAGAAATTGGTTTTCCTTTTTCCTCTGTCCAGCAATAGCTCTGTAGTACTGCTGATGTTGTGGTGTTGGAGAGAGTTGATTTTTCTGTGACTGAGATTGTGACTGAGCCTCAGTTGCAGAGTAAAGAGGAGTTGTACTGGTCCATTTGCCTCAATACTTGTAGGGTCCCCTGAGATAGCATGTCACACTGTATAGTCACTTAATAAATACCAGTTGTTGGGCCGGTGACATGGTTCAGTGGTCTAAAGCGCCTGCTTAGGAGGGCTCAGGCAACTGCGGGGATTGAGTTCGATCCCCGGCACCACATGCTGTGCCAGCGCCACCACCAGGGCAGGCTGAGCCAGCCACAAAATGAATAAATAAACAAACAAACACAACAAGCAAACAAATAAATAAATAAAAATTAAAAAAAAAATACCAGTTGTTGCTGTTTGATAGTGTTATCTGCTGGACAGTTTCTACTTATGCTGGAAAAAAGCCCTCTTCTTAATGTTGGTCTGACTTCCTGTCTGATCAGCATTCAACTCTTAAGAGGACTCTGATTTGCAGTCTCTCCTTTCCTGAGTGTTTTATCTCACTGTTTCTAGCTGGACACACTGTGAAAGTCCCTACCACCCTGCCCCACACCACTCAGTTCATCTCGTCTGGTGTGGTCTTTCCTCTGTGCAGAAACCTTGGTGTTCTTCTCTCAACTAAGTAGAGTTTACAGCAAGTTTTAGTACTGTGGATACATGGACTCCCTAATTCTGTGGGGCTTTCCTGTGTGTTGGAAGATGTGCTGAGGGCTGGCGAGATGGCTCAGCAGTCTAAAGCGCCTGCTTAGGCAAGCTTAGGCTACTGCAGGGACCACAGTTCGATCCCCGGCACCACATGATGTGCCAGTCCCACCCCCAGGGCACGCTGAGCCAGCCATAATATGTGTGTGTGTGTGTGTGTGTGTGTGTGTGTGTGTGTGTGTATGTTGTGCTGAATACTTGGGTTAGATCTAGCCACTAGATGCTGACAAGTATGACAAACCGAAAGTGTCTCTAGACTTTGCCAGGTGTCCTGTGGGGAACAGAACCATCCTGGTAATTTGTTTCCAGCTTTTTTCTCATACTGCCTGCTCATACTTTTGTTTTTGTTTGTGTGCTGGCTCACTCACTCAATGTTTACTGAGTGCCTAGCCGGGGTTTGCAGTGCTGGCCTGCACTTCTTGGCATTGGCCAGGCCTGGAGAAGCACCAGGTGCTGATTGGGATTTTGGCCTCTGTGGGATGTCTTTTCCCTGCTTGATATTGGCCTTTGATAATCTTTCCTGTTTTTTATTTTTTGTTTTTTCACCGTGCATAGTTATATTACCTGTTCTTTTAAACTAGGTCCAAATGTCACTTCCTTTCCTACCCCAAATTTGTCTTGATCCCCAGCCCACCTTGGTCTTTGCTATGCGCTTGTCACACTTTGCATAGTCATTCGTGTGTTTTGCCTTCTGCCGGATGTTAGGTGGTAAGCTCTGAGTGGAATGAGAACCTGTTTTTTTAGTGGCCAGGCCTTTGTAGGCATGGATTAGACTATTACCAGACTTCCTTCTCAAATCCATCTTTTTACACAAGGGCCCCAGGAGAACCATTTAAAATGCAGCTCACACCACTGATTAAAATCCCCAGTGCATCCGCATGACTCACAAGAGTCCAGGTTCTTGAATATGACAGAGTCAGGAGCTCTGGCTTTGACCTCTTTTGCCTATCGCCTACCTAGGGCTTCACCTCACATGACCCGACATATTCCATTGCCATTTTGCTACTGTCTTCTCCACCTGGAGTGTTTTTTTTTTTTTTTTTTTTTTGAGACAGGGTCTGGTTTTGTAATTCAACCTGGCCTTTGAACTTATTATGTAGCTGGGACTGGCCTTAAACCCAGAGCAATACTACTGCCTCAGCCTCGTGAGTGCCAGGTGTGCACTACCAAACCTCGTTCTAAGAACAGTGTTTTTAAGACTGTAGTTCAGATCCTTTTTGTGTGTTAGGAAGTCAATTTTGGGATCATTAAAATTTTTTGGACTAGAATGGAAAACACAGGTTTGACTCATTCTCAGGTAACAACTCACGTGTCCTCACCTTGGCCATTCTAACAGCTTATTCCTCCTCCCTAGTCATATCCTTTATTTCCTTTGTAGCCTTTATCACTCCAAAATTGTTATCTGTTCCATGGTATCCTGTCTCGCCTCCTTCATGGGCACCATCACCCCACTGTCTTCGGCTTCCTTGAGGGCTGTGTTTTGGGGGGAGGGGTGACAGAACCTGAAGGTCTGAACTGGGACTCCCCGCTGGGCCTTGCTGATGTGCCTGCTATGTGCAGGCAGCTACATCACCACGATTGGAGTGGATTTCAAGATTCGGACTGTGGAGATCAACGGGGAGAAGGTGAAGCTCCAGATCTGGGACACAGCCGGGCAGGAGCGCTTCCGCACCATCACCTCCACGTGAGTCTGGCGCTGCCTTACTTCCCCTTGAACCCTTGGCCTTGGATGTTTGCTGGCATGAGTTGAGTGCCCATACGTGTCATGATGGCAGTTTCACTGGGTGGGTCTCCACGGCTGGCAGGAAGGCTGTTGTTCTGGCCTTGGTGGAGGGGTTTGTGCCCAGCTTCTTCCTGACAGTGTGAGAGGAGGTGGGCACGTGCTCTGGCTGGGTAGGCAGGTGGTGACTAAGCATGCTGCTCAGGTGTCTGGTAGGACAGCGAACACGTACCTCTCCTCGGGCACTCAGCTTTACCCTCTGACCACTCCTTAAAGTGACACTAGCAGCTACGTTTGCCTCACCAGGTGTGGTATGCCCTTCCCAAGGCAGTGACAGTTCCTCTTGGCAAGTGTGCAGGTTCTGTCATCCATCCTGATTCCTCCAGGTGACTCTCCAGACTCTGGGAGGAGGATAGCTACGTGGGAGGCCTTTCCTCTGCCTCTCAAAGCCATTGGTGAGAAAGTCTTCCTTTGCTGCTGCAGTGTCTTTGTGTTCTTATCTGGACACTGGAGCAAAACCCAGCTGTTTCTGAGTCCTGAGAGGGACTCTTGGAGCTTAGCCAGTTAATGGATCAGGTATCAGAAGGCGAATGTTTTGGGGGCAGACAGTTTGGGATTTAAATTTCTGTTCTGTATATCCTTGAGCAGGTTGCCTAAACTTTTTGTGCTTTTGGTTCTCAGGAGCACGGTTTATTGTTTCAGTACTAGTGATTGAACCCAGGGCCTCATGTAGGCTAGGCAAGTGCTGTACCCCTGAGCTATGTGCCTGGGAGCTTGTGGGGCCCCCTACCCCCACTCCATAAGGAGAGGTTTGATTTGGCACACTCCCAGGCTTTATCTTTTTTTTTTTTTTTTTTTAATTTTTATTTATTTGTTTGCTTGTTGTGTTTATTTGTTTCTTTATTTATTCATTTTGTGGCTGGCTCAGCCTGCCCTGGTGGTGGCGCTGGCGCAGCATGTGGTGCCTGGGATCGAACTGCAGTCCCGGCAGTTGCCTGAGCCCTCCCAAGCAGGCGCTTTAGACCACTGAACCATCTTGCCGGCCCCCAGGCTTTATCTTTAGAATTTGCTTGAATCCTAATGTGTCTGGGTGCCCTGCTCTTGGCACTTTGGGGCTTGTGGTCATTTTGGGGAGCTCTCTGTAGCTCTATACTCAGTGCTACTCTTATCTCCATTTGACAGTTTGGGGTGCTTTTGAGAGGTCTGTACCCAGTGGTGGCAGAGCCTGGACTCCATGCTGTGGTGTCTGCCAGAGATGTGTATGCCTCTCTTATTTCCCTCCAGAGCAGTTCCTCTGAGTGAAAGAGGGAAGTTTCGCTGTCACAGACCCATGTCCTCCCTTCTGCATGGAGTCAGGGTTGAGCCCAGGCTGGTCTCCTCTGGCCCCTCTAGCATCCTTTGATCACCTTCATGGTGGTGGCCAGTAGTGTGGGGGTCAGAGCTACTGGCTGGGCAGGGAGGAGGGCCAGGTTGACATGCACCATATTCAGCTGGGCGAGATGTTCTCTGACATTGTTAACCTAGTGGGAGCCCAGGATCCTCTTAACACCCTGGGTTTTGTAGATCCAGTGCTCTCTGAGTAGAGCTCTGAGCTTCCTGAGTGGCGCTCTTAGGCCTGGGTGTACTGGGAGGGGCCAGTGAAGACTGGAGCAGAAGGGTAGAGTGTCAGGCCCCCTGGGGCTGGACTGACATCTAGAGCTGTGGGCAGGCAGGAACCCATAGGCCCAAGCAGGAGACCCTTGTGAGGAGGTTGAGGTCACCAGATCTGGGCACTGATCCTACTCTTCCTTACTCTGCCTGTACTGTCTGTCATAAAGACATCACCTACTTCATTTCTTTTCATCCCATGTGAAGATTCTTGTTCTTATCTCTACTTTGTGGTTGAGAAAATAGGCTCAAAAAAGATGAAGTGAATAATGGTTGCTTAGTCCGGATCCGAACTGAGGTCCGTCTGATGCCAAAGCCCAGGCGTCTACCCAAGCCAGTGCTGCTCCACAGCACACCGGGTACTGGGGTGAGGGCAGATGGTCTCCTTCCTAGGAGTTAAAGCCAGTGGGGGGGTAGGGGGTGGAAGGGGGGCACTCAGGATGGCAGAGACAGTGAATGGCCTATGGATATGGAAATGCTTGGGGTACGGTACAGTGCTGGGGTCTAGGGTGTCTGCTCAGCCATCCCCCATTGCCAGGAAGTTAGCTCCTTTCAAGGCTGAGCTCTGGGTGGGTACAGGGGACTGCTCCTTTAGTTCTCAGTGGCCTGGGGGTAATGTGTGCTTCTTCCTGGGTGTTTGAGAAGTGGGGTGACCTGCATGGTGAGGTCTTGCAGCCACTGGCTCAGTCCCCACTGGCTGGCCTGCTTCTGTCTGAAGAGTGTGAGATTTGGGCATATGTTCTGGCTGGTGGTTTGGCCCCTTATTAGGCAAGAGGCACTACAAGGCCCACCGAAGAGGAAGACTAAGACCTTGTGATCGTATAGAGAGGAGGCCGACCTGGTACAGGAGCACAACCTTTTCTGACTCAGGTTGTGGAAGGAGAAACTGAAACTCCATCTTGTTAGCCTGTGGAGAGAGCCCACTCTTTATGTTCTTGCTCTGTTTCTGGGCCATTGAGGTTTGTTGTCCTGGAGAGGTGCGACTGGGGAAGCAGGTGGGGTGCAGGGAAGAGGGAGAGGGCATGAGGAAGGCTTGGAGTCACCCTGGGCACTAGCATTCCAGCTGTCACTGCACTGCCAACCTTACAGTGTCCTGACTGGTGAAACAGCCATCTGGATACCTGTTGGACTGAGTTGTTAGATTACTAAGGTAGGGAATGCAGAGCTCTTGGCACCAACCCTGGTGTGAAGTAAAGTTTTGGTGAATGGAAGCTTCTTGTTGGGAATGGGACACTCAGAAGCGCTGGTTCGGTCCTTGTCAGAGCCCAGTACAACGGCATCTTTAGACGAAACTCCTGCTCTCAGATCCATCCCCTTCTGTGGGCCCCAGAGCAGAAAGAGGTTCTAGGGGAGCAGCAGAGGGCTTTGTGCCGTGGTGGCTGGGGCGTTTCTTGGTGTCTAGTCGTCATCTCCAAAGGAGAGGTTGCAGAGGTAGCATGCTGCCCACATTTCCTTTGCTGGCAGGGGACAGACATCTGTCCTTGTCCTCATGGCTCTCAGTGCACATTTCTGCACCTGCTCTGGATGTGTCCACCAAGCTGCTCAATGTGCTGAGCAGGCACTCCGGATAGCAGAGGCTGGTGGGCTGGATTTGGACCTGGCCTGTTCTGGATCCCAGAGCTGAGACAGTGGACTTGTTTGGCTTCTCCAAAGCCAGGGAGCCCTGCACCCCTGGAGCACAACTGTGGACAGAGTGAGGCACTGCGAGATCTAGGTCAGGGTGTGAGGGGGAAAGAGGATGGACAGATTTGACCAGAGACCTGCACATGGCAGTGGCTCCTCTGCTCTTCTCCCTCCAGCCTCTGGGGTGGCTGTGCTGTGCTGCCTCTTGTTTTCCTTTCGGTGACGCCCAAAGGAATAGAAGGGACACTGAAGGGGCAATATCACATTCAATAGTGATATTGAAGAGTACCCACATTGACCGTGTGGCTCCCCAGTGCTCATGGTGGCTGGTGTTCTCTGTATTACTCCCAACTGCTCCAAGTGTTAAGTGATTAGGTCTGTGTTTTATAGTTGAGGAACTGACGTGTGGCAGGGTGACAGCAGTCATCTTTGCAAACTCCATCGCCTAAGTTCTTATGTAGAGCTTGCCACAGAGTTGGCAGGCAGATGGTGACCGAGCTGCATCGATCAGCCTGGTCTGGGCTCAGAGCGCTGCTCTGAGCTGCCCCAGGACAGTGTGTACTGTAGGAGTAGGGCTCAGGGCTGGGTAGTTCTTGCCAGAGGTTGCGGGGGAAGCAGCCTGTCCCTGTTGGTTTGCATCCTGGGCATAATAGGAAGCCCCCACCGAGAATCTGTTTGGGACAAAGGTTCAGAGGCACAACACTGGGGGATAAGCAGTATCAGGGTCAGTGTCATGGTGAGGGGTGCTGCCTGGCCCTGACTCTGTGATGAGTGTCAGGGAAGCATTTGGCCCTCAGCTTGTTCCTCCTTGGCTGGTCTCCTTCATCTGTTCCCTGAAGATAAGGCTAAATTGGGATGTCCATAGTGGAGTTCTGGGCAGCAGGTGCCTGGGCAGGAATGTTTGACATCTTATCTCCTGGCTGTGGCTGGTCTGGGTTGCATGCCCGCGTGGTGGTATAGTGGGCTCCCTCTTCTAGGGGGGCTAGAGCCTTCATACTCTCCCTCTTGGTACCACGGATGAGCCAAGAGTAGCAGGAAGGGACATGCCACCTGCCTCTGGTGGAGGGGACGCAGACTGCCAGGGCTTCACGAATGGTGTAGCAGCTTGAGATGGTACATTACCAAATCAAACAAGGAGAGAAACAGTTTTGAATGTTTACGCAAAGATAATGATAACAATGTCGAACACAAAAATTACCTGAATTAAATGAGAACTTCACAGAGTTTCTAGTTAGTGGCAGACTGAATCACCTAGGACGACTCCTCATACCTAGTCTGTTGCCCCGTGGCCAGCCCTGCTCCTAAGCTGCTGCACTGGGAACAGGCATGAGGAGCCACTGTGGCCACAGCCCGGCCTGCTGGCCAGGTGGGTGTCGAGTATTTGCTTCCTTGACTTCCTCAGCTGCTGTTCTACTGTCGTGCTGTGGGTTGGAATGGGACTGTGCTTGCCTGGACTAAAGCCTGCCCCCTGCCCTTACAGGTATTACCGTGGGACCCATGGAGTTATTGTGGTGTATGATGTCACCAGTGCGGAGTCCTTTGTCAATGTTAAGCGGTGGCTTCATGAAATCAACCAGAACTGTGATGATGTATGCCGAATACTAGGTGAGGCTGGGCTCTGAGGGCAGGGACGTTAGGGTCGGGGGTCAAGGGGCCAGCTGACTGTGTTCTGCCTTAAAGTGGGCAATAAGAATGATGACCCTGAGCGCAAGGTGGTGGAGACAGAAGATGCCTACAAATTCGCCGGGCAGATGGGGATCCAGCTGTTTGAGACCAGTGCCAAGGAGAATGTCAACGTGGAAGAGGTGAGCCCTGGACAGAGCCAGGTGGGCAGCAGGAGCCATATGCTTCCTAGGAGGCTGCCAGTGCCTCCTTCACCACCATGGCCCTCACCTGACTCCCAGTCTGGCCAGGTGTCAGAATGAGCAAAGGAAGATTATCATAATGATGAACATATATTAAGTGTCCACTGTGTGCCAGGCCTTGCAAAGGTCTTGTGTGTCAGTAGTTCTCTGCAGTAGGGAGGCCCTTCCTTGTTTTGGTAGGAAAACTAAGGCCCTAAGTATTTAATAATTTCAGGAATATCACTCAACTGTAGTAAGGGGCTGAGTCAGCTTCGATCTGTCCCCACCCAAAGCCACGCATGGTTTCTATTCCAGCCTCTGCCTCATTGGCCTTGCCCTCATGCCACTGCTGTCACCACCTCCTGCTTTCCTGTGGCCTCCTGAGCACAGGTGGGCCTTCTGTGAGGGCCTGAAATGCTCCTGGAGATACACTGCCTGCAGCCTGGCCAACCTTCTGGCCTAAGGCTGCCTCTCTTGCCTTCTGCTGTTCCTGCTGGAAAACAGTTGTGATCCAGTACGAGAAAAGCCAGAACTGTTGCCACAGCCCAGCCTGGCCCCACTTGCTGGCCTTTGGGGAGTCCTGGCTTCCCTTCCCCCATGTGCAGAGTCCAGAGGCTCCAGGGAAGTCAGGCGCCACTGAATGAGGGGACATGGGGTTCTCGAGTCAGGCCAGGGTCCAGATTGTGGACTCACCCTTTTGTGGCTTCGTTTGTTCATCTGTGGATCTGGGGGAGTCAGAACCCCCACCTTCTAAGTTTCTGGGACCGAAAGGAATTAAATCAAGTGCTTGGCACAAAGTGTGTGGTTAGGACATGTTGGCTCTGCATTTTTATGTCTCTGCGCCCCTGCTGTGGCTGTGCTTACTGTCACTTACTCGGCTACCAGTAGAGGACTGTGGATCAGTAGATGGAGCTTTGCTGGATGCTGCCGAGGGAAGGGTGCTGGATGTGTGGGAGAAGTTACAGCATGTTTGGGCCCTGGGTGTAGTGAGGTGGCATGGGGTGGGTGGGCTGGGACCCACTCCTGCCTGCCCAAAGAGCAGGACATCTTGATGTCTTGTCAGAAGATTCCACCTCTAGAAAGGGGTTCTTCTAAAAAAAAGACTGGAGGGCCTGCCAAATAGCTCATCGGATTAAAGTGCCTGCAAGCAGGCGCAGGGGCTGGGGGTTCAATTCCCGGGCCTGCTGTGCTGGCCATGCCCTTGGGAATTGAACCCTGGTCCCTGCGTCTGCCTAAGCAGGAGCGTTAATGCCTTGAGCTATCCAGCCAGCCTTTATTGTTCCTTTTTGACCTTTGAATAATTTACAGCTTCTTTCTAGAAAGGATTTTGAGGACAATACGAAGAAAACACTTTTCAAGTATAAACAGGGCTGGGCCGGGGTAGGGGTGGTATGCGCGGTAGCCAGCAGGGTCCTTCCTGCTAGATCTGAGGCAGTTCTGCTGTGTCGTCTCCAGATGTTCAACTGCATCACAGAGCTGGTTCTGCGAGCAAAGAAAGACAACTTGGCAAAGCAGCAGCAGCAGCAACAGAATGATGTGGTGAAGCTCACGAAGAACAGTAAACGAAAGAAACGCTGCTGCTAATGCCCCAGTCCACTGCAGAGACTGCACTGTGGTCCCTCCCCCAGCCCGAGGCCCGAGGGGGTCCTCGGGGGACAGTCTCAGTTTTGTGCCGTTATTTAAAGAATTCTCTCCATGTTTTTGTATTGGGAGGCGCCATCGGCACTTCCTCCCCCATCCCCCCAGTGCCAAGAAGCTGCTGGAGGAGCCTGCCCTTCCCCACTGGTGCCCTCCCTGCCGAGGCGCCTGGACCTGGCGAGGATGCTGCCAGCGGAGCGGACTGATTAACCAGTTTGTACATAGTGTATATTGCTTTAACCAGCTGCACACCCTCGTCCTGCTCTGGCTTTTGCCTCCTTAATGCCAGCCTGCTGCAACAGACCCTCTCCTGGCCCTCCTATCCACCTAACAGCCAGCACTTCTGGAGGAGACGGCACCATGTCCTAGTGTGTCTTGGGCTGGTCTGGGTTGGTGGAGTGGGCTCCGTGTTGCTCATTCTTTCCTGCAGGCTGACAGCTTCAGTCCCTGGCGTACAGGACCTGACCCCTCTCCAGGGCCTCCGCCTGTTCTCCTGCCCCCATAGTTGCTCTGGGAGCTGGGGAAAGAGCCTTGAGGAAGTCATTGCCCTCTGCTGGCCCCAGGCCTTTGGTCCCACAGAGGAAGTCATTCCTTCTAGGGGAGCCTCGGCTTCTAACTTACCAACATGTTTCAGTTTCAACAGAAAGGTAGGGGTGTGTTTGTGCAGAGATGGGGCTTGCTGGAGGCTAGAGGAGCATTATCTTAACAGATAAAGTGAAGCCAAATCAGATGAATTAAGTTCCTCACCATTATTTTCTTTCCCTGAGGTTTGATTAGCACAGCAGCAGAAGCTGTGACCACCCAACTTCGGGTCCAGTATTTTTAGAAAAAGTGAATTGCTTCCTGTCATTGTGGGGGTGGGCCCTTGGCCCTTAGAACGGGGAAGGGAACTTGCACCCTTGTCCATGTTGGCCCTCTAGGGCCTCTTGCTGGAATTCAAGTCCACAGCGTGCCCTGCACAACTCTGAATGTGAGGGTGGGTGCCAGGGCTTCTGGACAGTGGGGTGACACTCCTCTGTGCTCGGATCACTGACAACTATTTCAGTACAAAAATAGTAAGACTTCTTGGTGGGGAAAAGTGGCAGTGGGGCTGGAGATATCCCAGTTCTATGCACCCTTGTTTTTTGGAAGAGAAACCAGAGTCACCTGCATTTGATTACTGTTCCCCTCCTTCCTTGGGTACTTCATTCCCTTTTCCCCTAAAAGGATCACGTAACCTGGAAAGAAATTATTTCAACACCACAATGTGTTTTATTAAATTTCTTTTCCTGGGTGATTTCCAGGCAAAGCCCTGATTGGACAATCACATCACAGATCACTGCAGATTTTCCATGTTAACACTGTGGATGGGTTTTTAATCAATAAAAATGGGGTCTCTTCTTGCTTGTCTCCACTTGTCCAAACTGTCAGAGCCAGGGTCTGACCTAGGCCTTCTCTTCGGAGCCACTGGGCTTTGTGAGCTGTGGACCCGAGGTGGCGGGTGCCCTGGAGGCGCTGCAGGCAGCCTGTCTCTTCTGGAGGAGCCAGGAGAAGCAGGTGTCCGTCCTCAGGGCTGGCCTGGCGGTCTGGGGCCCATGAGGTTGTGTGAGGTTGTGCATAGCTCATGGCTCCTGTAGTCGTAGGGTTGTACTTGTGTCTGAGCACTCAGGTGAAGCCAGTGGGAGTGCTTGCAAACTCAAGCAATACGGGGTGGGGGGGCACGATCCTGAGACCTTCCAGCCCAGGCCAGGCGCCTCATGATTTCTGGCACCTGGACATCTAGATCCAGGTGGGAAGGTGATGGTGAGGACAGACTGTCCTGCTGAGTGTTACACGCATGAATGGGGTGGGTGGGGGGTTGTGGGAGGGAATAACTCGGGTAGGCTGGCATCTTGGTGGACCTGATGTGAAATTCCTGTCAAACAACTTTTAAATGGTTTGCTAGGATTATTTCTGTATTGAAAGTTTCTAATTATGCTTTTTTAAAAAATACTAAAAATAAAGGTTCAAGCTGCCAAATTTTCTTTCAGGGTCTGTTTGGTATCCCTCCAGCTGTACTCTTATTTAGGTGGGTCTGGCATTTTCCCACTGGTTGTGTCCAGCTGTTCTTTTTGCCCTAAGTCTTGCACAGGTGCCAGTTGGGGCCCTGGGACATCTTCAGCGGGGGTTTTTTGAGTGGTTTGCCCAGGTCATGTTCCCCTCTGGACATACGCACTGCCTGGGAGCACTGGGACACAGTGGAAGCTTTTGCTTGGAGGATTTATTACCGCAAAGTTTCTGCCACATCTAGCCCTTGTGCTCAGCCTGCAGCGAAGCTAGGATAACAGGAGCCTGTGCCTGATCGGCAGGTACAAAGCAGGGTGCTGCCATCCTTCAAGAGAGGTGCCCCCTTCCTGGACTAATTCATTGGGAACTACAGTAGAAGGGGGCCTCCCAGGTTCAGGGCCCACTGTCACCCCTTCATCCAGTGCTGCTCTGACAGGCCGGCTAAGTGTGGACCCAGCAACCCCCAACATACCCAATGACTGAGGCAGGGAGCTCTGTAGAAATTCATTTTATTCTTATTCAGACTATTTTCAAAAGAAGCAGTGGTGCGCTGATTTTTCTAAAAATATGCCTTTATAGATTTATATATGTATATTATAAAATCCATACATGTATTTACATGATTGCTACATACAAAATTACAGCACTGTGATATGTACATATCTATAGGTACATTCTTTCTGCTCATCCCTGCTGTGCTTATCCCCTGTGAGGGAGGCTGAATCAGTGTTAAGCAGCTGTGGCCTGGCTGGGCCTGTGGAGCCTCTTGGGTCGGAGCCTCAGCAGAGATGTGGGGTGGCTGCTGCAGAAGTAGCAGAAGCAGCAGGCTGCAGGCCTGGTCCTTCTGCAGGCCTGGTGGGCAGTATCCAGAGGCTCCCAGCAGCTTCCCCCTCTTCCACCCTGTGGTGCCAGCGCTGCCTTTGTGGTGGTGCTCTGAAGCCCTTATGTGGCCTGGACTTGCTAGGCTGGACCAAGAAATTCTGTCTGATGGGGGAGGAGGCTATGGGAGGAAAATGAGCCCCCTCCCAGGTTAGGCCCCATGAAGGGTAAAGGGCCGGATGGCTAAAGCCTGTAGAGGACCAGCAAGAAGCCTGGGCCAGGCCTTGTAAGGGACACAGGCTGCTCTTGGGGAGGCTGGAGAGGTGTGGTGGCAGCCAGGTGACTGGGCCCTCCTTCCTGGAACTTAGGATGGCCTCAGTGGAGCTTGGAGACACTCTAGCTCTCAGTCCCCACGGCCAGAGGCCGGGCCCCCTGCCCACTGAGGGTCCAGCAGAAGTGCATGCACTGGGTAAGGGGTGATGCCTCCCCTTAACTCTGGGCCAGTGGCTAGGCAGGAATGGAGGCTTAGGCCTGGGCTGCTCTCCTGCAGGACAAGGTCCCTGGGACTTAGGCCTTCTGAGGCATGCAGTCAGAAGCCTCCATTTCTTTTGTCCTATTTTCTAAAACAGGAGGCAGCAGTGCCTGAGGGGTGGGCTGTGATCAGCAACCAAGGGGCCACTCTGGGAGGTGGCCTGAGCCCTGCTCAGTAACAGGATCCTGGGGAAACCTAGGCTGAGGCTTGGCTGGGCAGTGGGGACAGGGTTACCACCCGTCGCTCTGTCAGACCAGTGTTCAGAGGTCAAAGTAGGCCCCTACCTCTTGGTCTCCATCTGTACTGACCAAAAAGAGCAAGTGCTCCTGGACTGACTGCCCTCATGTGGGTGGGTAGTGTGGTGCCCAGCCCAGGCCACAGGGGAGGCTCTCGCACTGCCTTTGCAGCTGCCTCCAGTGTCCAACCATCCTCTGGGCCCAGCTCCTCCCAGTTTAAATTTTCCTGAAGAATGAGAAGAGCCATTTGCCTTCTGTGGTATTGGGCTCAGCACCCCGTCCCATGCTGTGGGCCCTGGAGAAGGCAGCAGCAGGCAGGCTCCGTTCCTTAAGGTGCGTGTCCATCAGCTGCCGGTCAATGACCCTGTGCATGTCATCCTGCAGAGGAGAGTGGGCAGGGCTGAGCAGCAGCTCTCACCTGGCTTGGGGCGGGCAGGGAGGTGGTAAATGTGAAGACGAGAGATGAGGATGAGCATGAGATGAGAGTGCTAGGCCTGCTGACCAAGGAAGCAGCGTGGGTGCAATGCCAGGATGTGCACAGCAGCTATGGGGCACCCGGGTCTCCTTAGGGTTTCAGCTGGCTTCTCTTGAGCAGAATCCTCTCATGTCCCGCCCATGGGTCTGTCCCTAAAGGCCCAGGTAACTTTGCGGCTCTATACCAACATGCAGCCTTGCCTGTGACCAGCTGTCTTTTCTGCCTCCTGGTCATCATCTGATTGCCTATGGTCCAGTTTGCTGCCTCCACCTCAGCAGGCCCAAGATGACCTCAGCTTGCCAACTGTCCAGTATAATAGGCTGGCCTTAGGAGGCTTCTGCCCTTTTCTGCTCCTTCAAATTATTTCCAGCCTGAGCTAATGCCCATGCAGCCCTCTGTGGCAGAAAACAGGCTGCCTGGGCTGTGCTGTCACCATCCATCATCAGCCCTGGCTGTGGGCATCTCTTGTACCAATGCAGACCTGTGTCTATTAGCTTTTGGTGGGAGGACCTCATCCTATTTGTTGAGTGCCTAGAAAATGTAACCTCAGGCCAGTCTTTGAGAACAGCACCTTTTTACTTCACAGGGTAGCTTTTGAATAGTAGATCCACTCTCTTTCCATCCTAATGGGCTGATTCTGAATCTGTGGAAGATTCTACTCGACAATGAAGCTCTCCGTGAAGAAAGTCTGACAACTACTGGCTGAGTAGGCCTGTGTAATCAACAGTGGTGGTGGGAAGCGCAGTGAGCAGCAAGCTCTGGGATGCACTGCTGGGACATGCTGGTGGAGCCTGAGCTTCTTGCCAAATGCTGCAAGGAGTCAGCAGTGGCTATTCCGCAAGCCAGTGGGAGATCCCTGCAGCTGGGGCAGAAGAACTCGGGCTCAGAGTGGCCATTCACAGACGAGGGCAGGAATGTGGGATGGCTGCATCACTCTTCCTGACCAGCTTGTCCATCAGCTTGTCCACCACCACCTCTGTCTCATGCAGGCTCCCACCCGTGGGCATCACTCAAGTGCCTTTGCAGTTTCAGAGTAAAATCAAAGGGCCTTCTTGTTGCTAGGTGGTCCAGGTGGTGAGTATGGGCTTCACCAGCCCTTGCTCATGACCTGCATCTCTGCCTTTCTCTTATCCCACATCATGCTCAGCTTCCTTCCTGCCACCTCTCCTCTTCCCTGCCTTCTTCCCTCTCCACCTCCTTTTCACCTGCCCCTCTGCTATGACTTGGATACATGGCACCAACCTCCAAGGTGCCAGTGTAGAATTCCAGGCATGACATGCACAATGAAATCTATGCTGTGATACAATAGGGGAATGCTAAAGGGTCCTTCAGGAAACCTTCCAAAGTTGCCCCTCCCAAAAGAAGGCTGCTAGTATTTTTTTCTGGCACGTTATAAACTGAACTTTTATACTTTAAACAACCAATTAGTCAAGGTTACCTCATGAGATGTATACTTTAGAATTCACAGAGACACATATGCTGCTCCTCATTCTATGTCTGCTGTTATTTCTATAAGAAAAACTGTCCATTTATGCAAAGGTAGCACCAAGAAACCAGGGTCAGCCTGTCAGAGATGGGCCAGCCTGTCAGGACTTGGCCACATGCTGCTGAGTTTGTGGGAAACAGTGGTGAGCAAAGGGGAAGGCTGGGACTAGATGACGAGTCACACTGCACAGAGATGATGCCAGTCTCTGACACATAGAACATGGTAGGCCACAAGGGGTGGTGGCAAGGCAGGACAATATGGTAGAGTGGAGAGGATGGGTGGTATGCAGGGCTCAATCTCACCTCAAAGGCAGGAGGGGTGTACAACTAAAGCTGTTGATACAGGAGCTGAGAAAGGCCACTAGATCAGAAACCAAAGGAGCCAGATAGTAAAAAGCCCTGAGGAAGCAAACTGCAGCCAGGAGAGAAGAGAGAGAACAGTGGTGGTGAGCATGGCATGGTCAGCTGGCTGCAGGGTAGGAGCCGAGGACCCAGTGAGCAGGACTCTCATGGCCAGGGCTCCAGGGGCCAGTCCTGTGGGGTCCTGAGGAGCATGGTCACTGCTGACCTATTCACTGTGGGGTTCACCTCACGGTGGAGCTGCAGGTGGCTTTTTACCTGCCTGTTAGGATTTCTGAGGGAGAAGCATTAATGGCTATACACATTCTGACAACATATGACCTCAAACTCAATAAAAAGCTAGTCACAGCTTCCACCTAGCGAGGAGCCATGCTGGGCCCTGTGAAGGACACACTCATTTTCCCCAGGGCCTGCACCAGCACAGTGCTCAGTGCAAAAAAGGAAGGGCAGCAGAGCTCTGGGGGTGGGGGCAGGCTACACTGCCTCTCCATGTTAACAGGTGTTTCTCTAGTTTAACTCATGCTCAGATGACCAGTTGAAGGAGGACCCATTGCAAATATGGGGGCTGTCACTCTCTCAAGAGCACTTAAAGTGTTCTTCCCCAGGGACATGGGGTCTGGGTTTCTTTAGGTGGAGACAGCGGTTATCGTTCACCTGTTACATGGACAATTTGGTAGCAAACTCTCTTTACACTCTTCTGGGTTCAGATTCTCAGTCTATTCTGGTCTGAGGGGTCTCATGGTTCTTGTTTACCTGCCAAGCCTCAAGCTGCTGTGAGAGGTTCAGTTTCTGCTGAATGGCATCTAGCAGCTGGCTGTTCAGAGACATCATGTCCATCTTGCACTTGGTGAGTTCCAGCTCCACAGCATTCTTCCTGAAAACAGACAAGCCACAGGGAGCACAGACACCCTGTGTCAGAAGCCACTGCTTCTTGTCTTGGGGAACCTCCAACCCACAGGAACAACACACAGGTTCTTTTTTTTTTTTTTTTTTTTTAATTTTATTTATTTATTTGTTTGCTTGTTGTGTTTGTTTGTTTCTTTATTTATTCATTTTGTGGCTGGCTCAGCCTGCCCTGGTGGTGGCGCTGGAGCAGCATGTGGTGCCGGGGATCGAACTGCAGTCCCCGCAGTTGCCTGAGCCCTCCTAAGCAGGCGCTTTAGACCACTGAACCATCTCGCTGGCCCCAACACACAGGTTCTTACCCCAAACTCAAAACAAACAGTAAATAAAAACTATGTTGCCTGCACAAGGATAGCTGCAATTTGCTTTCTCATGCAGCCCCTCAACCACTGCTCATAGCCAGCCTTTAAGGGCTGTCATTTCCACCTCTGAGATGGATAGACTAAGGCCAAAAGTGATTAGAAGGGGACCACAAATAAGGTCTGGAACCTAGGGGGATCAAGGGTCTCATGCAGCACAAAAGGAGCTACACAACCTTCCCACATAGGGTAGTGCCAACTAGAGGGTGGGGACTTGTCCTTTGGAGATGTGGAAGGACTGCTTTTCATTAGCTACTCCTTTCTAAAAGAATTGTCTCAAAGACCCGCATGTACAAAAATCTCAGTGCTTGGGAGCTTGGGAGACTGAGGGAGGACTGCTGCACTTGCAAGGCCAGGCTGGCCTACACAATCCTATCTAAAAAAAAAAAAAAAAAAAAAGCACGCAATGGTGATCTTCACAACTTTGCTATTCTGAGTACTCAACTAAGGAATTGGTAAAAATATGATGGAATACAGGCTCTAATCAGAACCATGATGTAGGTATTTACTGACAGGTCAGGATGTATTATTGCTTGGTAAAGGAAAGAACCAGAAATAAGATGTAGCCAGGTGTGGTGGTTCATGCTTGTAATCCCAGTACTCAGAAAGTTGAGGTGGGAGGATCACCGAATTTGAGGCCTGGCTGAGCTACACAGTGAGTTTAAGACCAGCCTGAATTACATGGTGAGACCCTATCTCTCTCTCTCTCTCTCTCTCTCTCTCCCCCTCCCTCCCTCCCTCTCACTCACACACACACAGACACACACAGACACAGTCACACACACACACACACACACACACACACACACACACAGTCACAGTTTTGTAAAATGAAAACTGCCCAATGTATACAATGGTGCTTGTTTTTAATTCCTGCTATTTGTGAGGCTGAAGTGCAAGATAGAAGCCTGAACCATTTAATGAAACCCTGTCTCAAAATGAAAAAGGATGTAGCTCAGTGGCAAAACAACCCTGGGTTCAATCCTGAGTACTGTAAATATAACAAAAAATCCTTGTATTGACACAAAATCACTGGTTACTATCCTCACATACTTTTGTATTTTGTGATGTCATGTCTCCATTTGTTCACCTTCTTCAACAATGTCTTTTGCGGGGACAGGGTCTCACTAGGTAGTTCAGACTAGCCTTGAACTTGCTATGTAGGCAGCCTGGCTTCAAACTCCCAGCACTCCTCCTGCCTCAGCCTCCCGAGTGCTGGGATTAGAGGGGATTACAGTCATTTATGCCACCTTACCCCTTTTCCTTAACATTTGTAAATTATAGCTGTTAAATACAGAAGAAAATTAATCTGGGGAGGGGAATGTGAGTAAAAAGTGGGAGCAATTTTTTTTTTTGGAGCAAATTATTATTGGCACTGGTTACCCAGTTGCGTAATGTGATCATCTAGCCCTTTCCTTGTCAGCTATTCTCTTGAGTACTTGAAGGGGTAAAGGCAAGAAAGTGTCCAGGCTGCACACACTAATTATTACCCCTATGTGCAGAGCAAGGGCAGCTGAAGGATAGGAGAACAGAGCATGCCTGCTTAGGCCTCTGAACATGCAGAAATCAAACTGTAGGTGGGAGGAGCACCAGGAGGATCCCTTGATAAAATGTTCAGGCCACTGCTGTGACCAGCATTTCCTTTCTGGATTCCAGTCCACTATGCAATTAGTCACTTCTACCAACACATATGTCACCGGTTGCCTCCGCTAGGGGCTGCTGAGGCAGCTCACTACGGTGTCAGCCCCGCCCACTGCGGCTAGGACCCAAGTGCCTGTCCAATAGGCTCGGGGGCTCAAAAGCCACAGCTGCCACTGTCACAGCTGCTGTCACCGGCTGGGGAGCGAACAGCGGAAATCCTCTTGCCAGCTGTTGCCGCCATGGACACCGTTCCAGTCCCAGAATGTCGGAACAAACCCCAATCTCCCAATGGCAGCAGCAGCCTCCAGAGCTTCCCCGTGCCTGCCGGCAGGTGGTGCCACGGCAGCCCGGAGCTCTGGAAATATGCTGACTAACGCTGTCGGAGGGAGGAGCCCAGTGCCGCTCGCGGATTACCAGGGTCTCCCTTTTTCCTGCCCACCATTTGTGACTGTGCCTACCAGGATTCAGTGCTTTCCCACCCCAGGGTCCTGTGATCTAAGCCTTCCCCACCCAGGTGTTCTACCAGTCCAGGAGAAAGAGGCCCTCTTCAGAGTTCTATGGTGGCTTCCTTCCAGGGAGGAAAATGCACATCTGACTGGACTTCAGGGTATCAACTGGCCTCCTATGCCAGCAGGCAAGGGGATGTGTGACACAGATTGGGGCAGATTTGGTAGCTTCTTCCTAGGAATTAAACTCAGGGCTTTCCTGTGAACTACTTCCCTGCCTTTTTGTTTTTTGAGCATCTCCAAAGTTGACCAGGATGGGCTCAAATTTGTGATTTACTGTCTCAGCCTCCTAGAGTCATGGGATTACAGGCCTATGCCACCAGGTCTGGGTTAGTTTCCACTTTTCTTAAGGAAAGGAGTCTGGACAATTTACCTTTTCTCTCCTGTACCCTGACATTTGACTGTATCTCTCCTCTTTCAAACTGATAACAGAATATGGATAGCCACTTCCCCACCCCCACGCCTTACTAGGGATTGAAACTAGAGCCTTCACGGTGAGCCATAACTCCATCCCTTTACTTTAAATTTTGAGACCGGGTTTTGCTTAGTTACTTAATTATTAAGGCTGGACTTGACTTGAGATCCTTTTGTCTCATCCTCCCAGAATGCTGGGATTACAGGCTTGCACCATCAGGCCCAGTTTGGTCAGATCTTAATGTTCAGCTTTTCTGCTAAGACAAGTCTGTACTACTACCTTCAACTTGCTTGTCATTCCCAAGGTAATTCTACCATTAGCACCTTACTTTTACTGCTGCATTCCTTAATTTTATCACACAGTTCACCCTTTGCTATTCATAAAGTATACCGTTCCTCTATTACATTGCTATTCAAGTATCCATTCATTAAATATACTGGGCATCCCAGGTGGACAAAATACATGGATAGGAATGTGAGCTTCACCAAGTACACCATACACTCCTGGAAATGAACTTGAAATTGACGGACAGCTTGCTATGAGGTTTGAGTGGAGAGAAATGGGGAACCAAATGTAACCTGAGAAATGGAGATGATGAAAATGATGAAAGATCAGTAGCATAGCAGGTTACAAAGTCAACACATGAAAGTCAATAGCATTCCTCTATACACATAACAAACACACTGAGAGGGAAACTAGAGAAACAATACCTTTTACAATAGCACCAAAGATAATGAAATACTTAGGAATTAACCTAACTAAAGTAAAAGAACTTTTCAATGAAAAGTACAGTACTCTGAAAAAAGAGATTGTAGAGGATTTCAGAAAATGGAAAGATATTCCCTGCTCCTGGATAGGAAGAACCAACATTGTGAAGATGGCCATACCCCCAAAATTGTTATATAGATTTAATGCAATTCATATCAAAATACCATCAACATACCTCACAGACCTGGAGAAGTCATTCCTAAAATTTATTTGGAACCAAAAAAGACCCAGAATTGCAAAGACAATCCTGGGCAACAAAGGTAAGGCAGGAGGCATTACAATTCCTGACCTAAAATTATACTACAAAGCTACAGTGATAAAATCAGCATGGTATTGGCAAAAAAATAGACCTGAGGATCAATGGTATAGATCAGAAGATGCAGAAGCAAATACAAACACAGCCACCTTATTTTAGACAAAGGGTCCAATGCTCACTGGAAGAAAGACAGCCTCTTTTTAATAAATGGTGCTGGTAAAACTGGCTCTCTACATGCCGAAAACTAAAACTTGACCCAGGTCTATCACCATGCACTAAACGAAAATCAAAATGGATTAAAGATCTAAATATTAAAAGAGAAACATTAAATCTCCTGGAAGAGAAAGTGGGAGAAAATCTTGAAAACATCAGGGTAGGCAAAGAGTTCATGGACAAAAATCAAAATGCATGTTTGACACTTGAAAGAATCAACAACTGAAGCCGGGCATGGTGGCTCACGCCTGTAATCCCAGCACTTGGGAGGCTGAGGCAGGAGGATCAGTGCAAGTTTGAGACCAGCCTGGGCTACAAAAATGAGCTC
>PVKN010000881.1:0-61635 GCA_004027915.1 Capromys pilorides
CCTTAGATTTATCATATCAAAATCAAAATGCTTGATTTTATTCTCTACACACTCATAAATCCATTTTATCAAACCAGAAGCTATTGCCATATACCTACTTATTTGAAGAAAAATCGTAGAAGAGATCCGTGAGTCTTTTCTATTATTGAAAATAAATGCATTCAATTACTTTCCAAATATATCTTAGATCCATTCCCTTTTCTCCATTTTCCCTACCACCATCCTAGTCAAACCACTGCTCACTCTCAGTTGTGCTGTAGGGTAGCCTTTTGAGAGGCTTATGTTTTTGCGCTCTTTAATTCCCCAAGAGAACATGTAGCATAGTAGTAGTGGCTCTGGGGTTAGCCCCTCCGGGTCCCAACAGAGGCTCACCACTGAGTGATTACAAACTCGGGCAGGTGGCTTCACTTCTAGTGCTACAGAAGCTTGCCTATCTCGGCAAGTATCAGATTAAATTACTTCAGATTTGTGATAAGTCAAGTGATTAAAGAAGTACTTGGTCCTTAGCAGGCACTCAGTAAGAAGGAGCTAGGTATCCTGTCATTAATTCAGCCTGTCTGCCTTTACAAGCACTAGCCAGTGTTCTGTTCTCTCTCGAGTAAGGAGCCTTCTGGCTTCCACTGCCCCTGAGGTCAACTTGGTGACTCCTGGCTGTAGGAGCGTCCTTGGGTCTCCTCTCCCCTCAGCATAGCCATCACCCTGTTGCTCACTGCCAGCCCCTCATCCACGTCTCCCGCTTATGTTTTTTCCCTCCCAGGAACTTTTGGGCCTTGTAGTTGCCTTTGCCTAGATTCCTTCCCCTGCCTTCTCTCTGCTTAGCTGCTTCTCATCTCTTTATTTCTCCTCAGAGCATCTTTCCATGCCAACCTGGCAACTGAAGTCCTTTCCTCTCTTGTCTGCTTTGTCTACATATCATGCAGTGGGCTTCATTAGTGGTGCATCACTATTCAGAATATCATCTTTATGTGTTTTTCCACTTGCTCATTAGCTGTGTCTCTTCACCACTTAAATGTGATCTCCTTAAGGAAACCATCCAACTTTTGGTCATCATTATGTCCCCATAAAACATAATAACACCTGACACAATAGGAAATCAGTAATGATTTGTGGAAAGATAGGTGGATGGTTGCATCAGTGAGTGCTTATGAGAGAAACTGGTTTAATGGAAGATAGAGAAATATATAAGGATTTATAAGACAGGCTTACAATGGCCACCCGCAGAGTCAGGTGGAAGGGCGCAAAGGGGCTGTGTGTGCACTGGAGGCCCGAAAAACTCAGTGGAAAGTGTGGAGCTCACTGTAGTGTCCTGAGAGAGTCCATGTCAGGAGGCTGAAGGGTCTGTTCTGGAGGCTGAAGAGTCTGTGCTGGAAGCCAGGAGATGATGTCCAAGGTGAAGATGAAGACTGAAGCTCCTCTGAAGAAACCAAAGTGGGCCTTCCTTCATTGCCCTCATATCCATCCAGGCCAGAGGCCTGGTGCCACTCATAGGTGCCTCTCACACTCAGGCAGGGCTTCCATGTGCCCCACAGAAGCCCCCAGCAGGCTTCTGGGGCTTCAGCCACACCCAGAACTGTGTTGATCCAATTGAGTTGGGTGTTTCTTACTCAGATTGACGCAGTTAAATCTCACAATGATGGATGGATGATGGGTGGGATTCTTAACTTCAGTATTGGTTACAAGGTAGTGACCTCATATCCAGAAAGAAATTAGGAGAAATACTTGTAGACTTGTGAATTTTCACCATGAAAAGATGCTAGAGTTAGGTGAAATAATATAAATTCAAATCCTACTATAGAAAACTTCAAATGCAAAAGTACGTGTTCTGTGCATATGTCTACATGTGTTGAGGCAGGAATACTGGAAACAACTCAAGATTTTCTTGCCTCAGATTTTTGTGGTCTGCTTATTATGGAATGCTTCTTTCTAACATCTCTATTCTGTTTTTCATTTGGGCGTTCTCAGAATTGCTGATATTTCCTCTTGGAACAAGCTTAAGTAGGAAATTTTTTGAAGCAGCTAGCTTATGAATAAAGCAAAACAGACATTTTGTTATGTAAATCCTACACTTGAATCATAAGTCAATGAATTGCTAAGTGGCCAAATCCTCTCTTCTTAAAGAAACATAGTTAAGTTTTGTGATTCTGCAGATTGAACCCAAGGACTATGGGCATTCTGGGCAAGTATTTTCTTGACCTCTCTGAGCTTTAGTTTTCCCTACTAAGATACATTATTAAAATTATGTGATTAGAAATGATCATGTTTGCACATGATAGGGATTTAATAAATGTTACTTTTCTTCCCCTACCAATGCTCATTTGAATGAACTATTTGTGCTAAAAATATCACATGGTTCAGATTCACTGCAAACTTAAATTTTTTAAACTCCTGGTTTCTGTCACCATTAAACTACTTTTTTTAAATGCCAGGACCTGAAACAATAAAAACAGTAACTATATTAGCATCTGGTACATAGTAGACACTCAATATTTATTAAATGAAAGAATAAGAAATCAGTAAACTGTTGGCTTATTCATGAGAATCAGTTATACCCCCATGTAGTTTAAAGTTATATTTCCTTAAAATGCTAGTGATTTTCCCCTTTAATTATGCAACTGCCCATTGTATGAAACCAGAAGTGAATCTTTAAAGAAATTATGGCATGAAACCACATTTTCCTCTTCCTGATGTTATTTTTAAATGTATCTTCTGGAATTGTTTAGTCCAACATTATGGAAAACGAATGAGCTGTGAGTTTTGAATTCCAAAATGAAACAGAAGGCTTAGACTGGAGTTCTGAAGAAGTATTCTATTTGCAATCTTTAGAACCAGGTGTCTTATTCTTAATTTTAGTTGTTGTGAGGAGATTTTTGGCAGGACGTGGTCATCACAATCGCCATCAAATGTATTTGATGAAATTGAATGTTAGGCATGTTTATTAAATATCAGAAATTTTTAAAATTTTATTATAAAGAGAATAAAATCTAATAAATGTTAGAAGCAAAACAGAATTTCAGAAAAACAAGATGATAAGCATGCAACAATGGTTGCTGTGTTGTATATTGTCTTCAAAATGGTTGTTCAGATTACCAGATAAATAAGAGATTTTTATACTACAAAAACTTTAACCAACTCTAATCTTTTTAAGAATATACATTAACTATGTAAGAGACACTACTTTCAAATCTTCATCAAAGAACTTTGGAAAGGAATGTGCGAAGGATAGATTTCCTACCAAGTACAGTGCCAGTAACAAAGTCAGCGTCTAACTTTCACATTACATTTTACAAGTGAACTCCATGTGGATTTAATTTGAATGAAAACTATAACTACCTAGAAGGTAGCTAAATATGTCATATGATCTTTAAGTAAACAAGGACATTCTAAGCATAAAAGCATGGGAAGAAATTGCAAAGGAATACATGGAGAGATCTGTCAAAACAGAAAAAGGTTTGAATATCAAAAATAGAAAGTTAAAAGCAGACAACAAACTGGGTTCAATATGACAAAGGGCTAATGCTTCCATATATAAGGACTTCTTACAGATTAATAGGAGCCTAAGTACTCAAATGGAAAAATTACCAGAGGGAATGTGCGTCATGTGTATGTTTTAAATTCCTCTCTGTCAAGGAGACGGACATGTCCGCCTCTTCTTTTTAAAACATCTCTCATGACAAAGTAGATTGAAAGTTCTTATTTATTCAAGAACTCTTCAAGGTATCTGAAATGTCCTACAGCTTTCAGCTAGATTATATAGGATTTTTGCAATTTCCGCCCAGAAATACTTCCCCTATTTCTATCATAAAAGAAAAGAAAATTCTGCCATTGATAACTTCCTCATATAGCATATTTTATGAATTCTGGAATTGTAACTATCATGTCCACAGATCTGTGGACTCTCCAGACCAAGGTCTAGCAGGTAGGGTAGTAGCAGGAAATAGCACAAAAGGGTAATCGAAAGTAGGCTTAATAAATGCATTATATCTCTTTTATGGGTAATTAGTCCATTGTGGTTAGCACATAATAAGATTAAATTTGAAAAACCAAAGAACATAAGCTTGGCTTCATCATTCTTAGAATCCTGGTGTAAATGCGAACTGAGAATATTTTGCACAAAACCTTGAGAAAGAATATGATTCATCTCAGCATGTTGTCAGGTCCCACCTGTACCAGGAAGTAGAAGAGAAGGGGAGGGAAGAGCAGAGAAGGAGTCCTGGATGAGACTTGTTGAAAAGATAACCATTTCTTCAGTGCAGCACAGTGAAATCCCTCAGCTGGCCCAGGTGGCCAGGTAATCCTCTGTGCTGGCACTGGGTATCTGTAGTAGGAAACTTAATGACTTTGGCCTTTGTCAACTCAATTCCTTTTTACTGTTGGTCCCATTAGACAAAACAGGCAAATTCCCCAGGCTTCTCTGAGAATTCAATGATTTTCTTGGGAAAGCAATTAGGTGAACAGACTTACCAGTTTGCCTGTGATACATTTGTTTATCCGATGAAGGGATGTCTCTTATATTCCTGTTTTTCTCCTTTCTGGGAACTGCAGTGGTAGACAGCGAGGAGACATTTACATAGTAATTCAGATGCTTCAAGTGGTATCCAAAGCTCAAGATTTATGTTGGTCTTCCTGTCCTCAATCCCTGCCCACAGAGGTACAGGCAGGAAGTATTGATGGCAGGCGAGCGTGCACTTCTGGAGAAAAAATTGCTCCTGCCTTTCCCACACCACCACCACTTTAACTCAGGCTCAATCTTTGACCAGTCCATCACTTATTCTGTTGAAGGTACCAGGACTGAGAACACGGTGCGTGCATATTCGTTCTTATTTAGCTCCTGAAAATTGTTGATAGAACCAAGCACATTTTTGCCTGCATGCCTACATCATAATTCTGAGAGCATTTTTCAGCAGTGTTCCTCAGTACTGAAATCATTTTGTTTCATCCCTTTGAGACTAAATGTGTCCAGATAATGACCCCCTCACGTTTCTGAGGCATACATTTTTAATCAGGTTCTCTCTCTTGGAAAAGAAGTAATTTATAGAGGTGACTCACAGCGAATACTTTTTAAAGGCAGTGAGTCGTTTTCAGGGATTAGACTTCCTTCATTTATATTTGGGGACAGTAGTGAAGAAACCCTCTCTCAAGCAGTGTGCAGATAGTGGAGCTTGTGAAGTTACTACAGGCAGACTGAGTAGTTAGCAGCCTTGCACCATTGCAGCAGAGCTTCGATTTCTTTGGATTAAAGGAGTGAACATGAAAATATAAGGGAAAGCAGGGAGAGTGAGTACCGAGCGAAGCAGAAGCAGCCTGGGCAGGGATCTCAGCCCTGGCGTCAGAATTCACAGAGGTCCTGCCCGGAGGCTGCAAGGCCGGAAGCACCAGCAACGTACTGCACACCACCCATGGCCAGGAACAGACCCCAGAGTCCTGTGGATGCGAACGTGTCCAAAAGTCAAGGAAAGACATTAAGAGAAACAAATTGTTCCATTAGTGCCAAGTTCTCTGTGTTCTAGGAACAGGGAGATTTCATAAGAAGGAGGGCAGTATAAGCCAAAAGTGAAGAAATGGCCATTCCTTTTAGATGGATTCTAAGTGTAATCATGGGCTCAGCACATCTCCTGCAGGCCTAGCTCTATTTCTGTCTTTATTCTAGCTGTGGAGGTGTAAGATAACCTCTGATAGAGGGCAAACTATTGTGCTTACCTTAACAGCCAGAAAAAAATGATTAATCCTAAAAATGAAAGATATATACCTTTATTCATTCTTTTTGTCTAATGAGTTACTACAGTAACTCTGGCATCAGAATATTTATGTACAGTGAAGAAATTACTTAGGAATGAAAATATACCACTCACTGACTAGGTAGGGTGGGCATATTTTTGAGTAATATTGATTTGGCTTTAAATTCCAATACATTCACCTCACCAAAGTCCAAGTCACTTAATGAACCCTCATAAATACTTTAGTGAATATGGGAAGAATTTACACGAGTCAGCACTATGACTTTCCGATTTGCTTAGGAAGCATTTGTCCTTCACATGCTCCTTAAAGTCATGATAATAATCTGTAATTTGAAAGGTGAGAAAATGTCTCGAATGTGAATATCATTTGCATTTCAGTAGTACACTTCGGACAGACATGGATGAGAGTGGTGCAGTTTTGGTTGGGGGTGTGTGTGGGGTAAAACAGGGTTACACCTTTGTGCTTCCTGGGAGTTCTAAAGCATAAAGCTTACTTTTCAAATTCTCTGAACTAGTTGATGGGCTAGGCAGTCAAAAACTAGGCATATCAATAATATCGAAGTCTTCTATTCGTTTTTCTGACATAGCCGCTCTGAATTGCACACACTAGTGATCCTGAGTGGTTCTGGTGAACTTTTCCTTACTAATCCTATATGAAAACTAGCGGACAGACAGAGCCCAGAATTATACTATTGTAAGACATTCAAATATATGTTTACATTTTCAGAATACAAAATCTGAGTGTTACAGAATTGTTTGTGATCCAACAGTTTGTAAGGTTTTCTTCTTGAAAGTGTCATCTCAGCATAGAGTTTTGGTTTCTTTGATCACACGAGCTGCTCAGATATGGAACAATAGAAGGGAAGCCGTCACAGAAGGTCGTGCACAGCAGCTGGCCTGGGCCCCACAGACTGGGCCTGTGTGTGAGCCACACGCGCACCTGGCAGGGCCCCACATGGCCGCTCTGTGGCCTCGCTCATTTCCCCCTCCTCACGAAGTGCTTACCGATTCCTGTCTCCTAGATGACACAGGCTGTCCTAGCAGCCAGTCCGTGTCTCCTGTGAAGACGCCCTCAGACGCCGGCAACAGCCCCATTGGCTTTTGCCCGGGCAGTGATGAAGACTTTACCAGGAAGAAGTGCACCACGGTTGGGATTCCTGGGGAGGGAAGCATCCCACCAGCGAGGCATAAGAAAGAACTGAAGTCAGGCCTCGTCAAGCCGGGTAAGTGTGGGGACGACGGGTCGTGTCGTCGTCAGACGCTGGGAGTGGTTTTCTATTTGAAACAACTCCATTCTGTACCCAGGAAACAGAGACAGTTTCAAAGTTGATGGAATGTGGAGTGGAATATTTTATGTGACAGTTATTAATAATTGAGTATGTATAATAATGTGTATCCATTATGAAGATTATTTTTATAAAAGAAATAAGTTGAGGAAATACACACTAATGCTCACATAGGCAGCCCATATATTAAAGTAGGAAATATATACTGGGTAGTCTAAGAGACATTTGAAGCACGTAATTGATTCTATCTTAAATTAATAGTAATGAAAGGAAAGATATTGCTTGGTACAAAACAGTTTATCTTGATGCACTGAAACCGGGCCCACTTGGTAACTTGGCTATTTTATTTATGATGAAGATGTTGTACATGTGTATAGATTTTCAATAATTAAAAGATACCAAGTGCCACAAGACACAATGAAGATGATTCTTGTAATGAATGGAATGCTATGAGCATCAGAAAAAGTCAGTTGTGAAACTCTGCAACTATAAACAAATATTTGGAGCTGAGGAAATAGCTTGGTAGTCTAAGCACCTGCCTGGCAAGCTCTAGGACCCGGGTCAATCCCTGATACTGCATGCCATGCCAGTTCTGGAACCCCAGGTGCACCATGCTGGCCCTGAAACTGGGTGTGATGGCATATGCCTGTAATCCCAGTGCTGGGAAAGCTGAGACAGGAGGATTACTATGAGTCAGAACCACATAGTGAGACCCTGTATGAAATAAATAATTTTTAAAAAAAAAATTAGCAGAAAAGCACATGATAAACAGATTGCTGTTTGCTAAGGTTTAGGAGCTGAGATATAAAGGAGTTGTTGCCCCCATGGTGATACATTAGGCCCATCTACATTCACTCTCCGTCATTAGGCCCATCTACATTCACTCTCCGTCCTCCTTCCCTCCGCAGCCCTGGCTTGGCCTCCCTCTTCTCACCTCTCTCTCTCTCTCTCTCTCTCTCTCTCTCTCTCTCTCTCTCTCTCTCTCCCCCCTTCTCTCTCTCCCCCTGTCCCTGTCCCTGTCCCTCACTGTCTCTCTCTGGATTTGCATTTTCTTGGATATCTTACACAAATAGAATCATACATTATATATGACCTTTTGGAGGGGTCTTTTTTCACATAAGATAATGTTTTCAAGGTTCATCAGTATAGCATTTGTCAGTAACCCATTCTTTTTATGGCTGTATGATATTCCCTTGTATGTATGTGCCACATTTTAAATATTATGTTATAAAAATCAGTTACACGTTTAGAGAAAAATTGAGTGAAGAGTAGCGAGAGATATCCTCTCATTATCACTACGTCCTGCTGCCTGTTATTAACATCTTGCCTCTGTGAAGTAATAGGGTCCATTCATCTGACCATAGTTGACATTTGGTTTTTTTGTTTGTTTGTTTGTTTTTAACTATGGTAATCACTGGAGCTCTGAATGTTGGTGTATAGGCTTTTGTGTGAACATGTTTTCCACTCTTTTGGGTAAATGCCTAGAAAAGAAATTTCTAGGTCTTATGCTAACTCAACATTTGAAATTTTAATTAAGGGACTGCCAATCTGCCAGACTTTTCCGGAATACCTAAACTATTGCACATTCATATCAGCAACACGTGAGAGTTCCAGTGTCTCCACATCCTAGTCAACACTTGTTATTGGTTGTATTTTTTTATTATAACCCTTTGCCTCCATCTGTTTTGTGTTGCCCAACACTGAAAACTGTAGAAGAAATGTGTTTCTTATGATTTTGAAGGCTGGCAAGCTCAGGGTTAAAGGACCTGCATCTCGCCAAGACCTTTTCCCTTGATCATACCATGGAGGAGGACAGCAAATGTGAAGGAGAGAAGCTATACTTGCTCAGATCTTTCTCTTCTCATAAAACCACTAATCCCATTATGGGGCTGAGGACCTATGCTTTAGAAAAGAAATGCCCATGAGCCCAAGATATCATACTACTTCAAAGCTTTCCTGGGTGTCCTTTCTTAAGATTTATGAATCAGAGCTTAATGCCTCTTGCCCAGGGCCGAGCTTGAAGCAAAGCTTTTGTCAGCAGACTCTGGTATAAGACCTCCTAGGCGTAAGTATCAGCTCAGCAGTATGTACTTTGTGATCTTTCTATTTACCTGCACTGAGCCAAGGTAAAGAGATCTTTAGACTTTCTTAGCTGTCCAAGATTCCTGTTGTCATCACTGAAACACTCTACAGCTTTTGGAGGGACCCAGTTCTTTACAGTGTGCTCTTTGTGTCTGAGAAGACCTCCAGCTCCGTGAACCCTGGGCAGAAGAAACCTGTCAGTCTCATAAATGTGAAGAGAGGAAATCCTGAAATTGAGTCCTGAGTCCTTTGGCGGATGCTAAAGTATATAAACTGGGAAGATACGTGTCAAACCAACAAGAAGGTCCTGCTCTTGGCTTAAGTGCTCCCCCTGCTCCGTGGCCCCGCAGGACCCTCCCCTCTCAGCCAAAGCCCATCTTTAGCACTTCATTCACGTTCTACTTTTGTTTTTTTAAATAAACTGACTCATTAAAACCCATACTAATTTATTAAAATAGCAAGCAATTAGGAGACTCTAATACAGATGCTCAGGGGCTCTTTAACAGTAAGTAACTCAACCCCATTTTAGGTCCCTTGCTCTAGATTTTGAAGACCTGCTGTTCTCCTATTAAAATGCCATGCAAGTCCCTGAAAGAAAGAGTGAATCCTGTTCCTGGAGTCTGAGAGGAGAAAGGGGAAAGGAAATACATAACAGGAGGCAGGAAGGGCTCCCAAGAGGAGCTGGGCAGTGAGTGAGCCCCAACCGTGCCAGCAGGGCCCTGCAGCGTGGGCAGCAGGAACCTTCTGCCTGCCAGGCCAAGACTCCTTCTGGAGCCTTCCTGGAGGCCATGGAAGCCTCCTGTCATTTTGGCTTCCATCAGCTAATACCTATGCAGATTTAATTAAAAGTTGCCAACTAGAGCAAGGGAAGACATTCCTGCGGCTCATTGGACAATGGCTTTGTGTTCTCCTATTTTTCTTCTACTGAAAACTCAACGAGTAACATCCAAGGTTGAATCTTTAGAGTCTCACATGTGGCTGTAAAGTAGATGCCCAGAAGGTACTCAAATGGGAAAGAACAAAAATGTGTAGTTTCTCCAAGCATTCATGTTTAGTATGAAGAGAACAGGGAGAGGATGGGGCAGCAGTGACAGGACACCCCTCTACTTTGGGGGGAGTTTGTAACCTAAGGCAGAATGAGGAAAGAAGAAGGCTAAATCTAGACTGCAGTGCTGATGTCAAGGGAACTCTGAGGAACCCCCCTGGTGGCAGTCCTTGTCCCACAAGGCCCACCTGCCTGCAGTGTTCTCTACCCCGAAGTAAAACGCCTGGTTAGATTACTGCGTCAGTCCATTAAGTGACTATTTCTGAGCCACATTTAATACTTGATTTATTACTTGGCGAGAATCTTAGCAAAGAAAAAGATCCCCTGGCACTGTTTTACAAATACAAATACTAAATCCTTTCTCCACCCTGGGAGAGGTGGAGAGACAGTTACCCAAGTTAAACCAACACATTAATTGGAAAATGTGAAGGAAAAACACCAAGGGAGAGGATTAAGGAGATAAGCACAGAGCAAAGGGTAAGGCCGCTATAATTTAAAAGAAATCCACATTTAGAGACCAAAATACCGAAATCTGCATTTGAAAGATGTCACTATATCTCCGCAGCATTCAATCCAAGTTAGTCTTCCTTGTCACCAGACACCACCAGGGTATTGAAATCCGAGACCTGGCCAAGCTGCACTATAACCTTACAACAATAGCCAGGGATTGTTTACTCTCAAAACCAATTTCCCACAGCCAGAGGCATCTGCTAGGAAACGCAGAAGGCACCAACTCCTGTAGCAATCCATCGATGGATGGATCAATGCTTTCAAACACACAGCCAGAGCCCACAGCTGTCTCTATTCTTATCTGGAGGCCCATCTCCACTTCGAAGTTAATTCCACCAAGTAAAAAGCCAGGCCCACAACTTAGCTGGGCCTGGTCATGGTGATAACTACACATGGTGATAACTGTGCTGCTTAGGGTAGGTCAGGGGGAACCATTGGGATTTAGACTGGGTCTTGCGGGGTCATATCACATGTTGGGAGGAAACGGCGTGTACAGGGGACAGAGGGCAGTTTCTATGGACCAGAAGCAGGAGTCCAACATACTGGGTTCACATTTTCTTATCTCTGTGTGATCTTCAACTGCATGTTACTGTTTAGAAACTTGGTGCTCCACATCTGCAAAATATATTTTTTGAAGATTAAATTAATTCCTCACTTGATGCTCCTGCTGGTCCTTTGTAGCTCTTTTCCTCCTCTTGTTGGTGATACTGGGGTTGAACCCAGGGCCTGCATCTTAGCTCCATTTCCAAGCCCTTCTCAGTTTTGATGCTGAGACAGTCTCACTATGTTGCTGAGTTATGTAGGCTGATCTTGAGCTTGCCAGCTCCCTGCCTCCGCCTCTGAATAAGATTTCACACATTCCAGGCACTGTATTTACAGGAGAACCCCTGAAACTCTCATACAGAGTCTGCATTTATTTGAAATAAATTCTAAAATTATCATTTTTAGGCAGAAAATGAAGAGAATATTTGATAGAAAAGGACTTTGAGGGCTGGGGAGATAGTTCAGCAGCATAAGCACCTGCTTGGCAAGGGCAAGAGCCTGAGTTTGATCCCCAGTACTTAAAATAAATAAATAGACATTAACAAAAGAATGAATTCATAGCTGATGACTTGGTAACGACCAGAAATGGGAAAATAGTAAAGAGCAGGTGAAATCCGTCTAAGCATACAGTGGCCTTAAAGTGTTCTAGGCTATCGTTGTCTTGAAATATTGTGTAGCAGCAGGGCACGGCGGCACACAGCTGGAATCCAAGCACTCAGGCGGGCTCAGGCAGGAGTGTTATAAACTCAAGCCCAGCCAAGGTAATTTGGTGGCTTAGGTAGATGCTGTCCCAAAATTTTAACTGGGCTGAGGATATAGTTCAATGTGGAGATCCCTGGGTCTGAGTCCAGTACTGGCTTACACACACTCACACACACACACACACACACACACACACACACCTGCACACATGCACATACACACGTCTGTCTTTGTAGTCTTAAGTTCAATCACTGATACAGGATCAGACTAAGCCATTAGGATGGTGGCCCTCAACCAAACAGTGGCATGTGGTAGGACAAAGGACCCTTTAAACATGAAAGATACACTTCTACAGAGTGGAAAAAACTAAAGTCCTAGTGCTCAAGGGGATGCTTTTGGTTGTGGAAGCTTTCTACATTCTGTGACATGTTGCTGTTCTTCTAGTAGCTCACCGTTCGTAAGCAGGTCTTCCAGCAGCAAAGCCCAGCCTCAAACCTAGATGGTGATCTGTGTCGGAGACTGCAATCCACATGAAAATATTTAGAGGGATATATGAGATGTAATCATGAGCTTGAGTTACACTCAGAAAGAATAATCATTTTCTTAGCTTGTAGTTATTGAAGTTTTGACTGTTCCGGAAAAAATTTCAAATACTTTATTTAACCCTAACAGTCAAAAACTGGACAGATAATGTTATCCCTCACTGTACATTAGGGACCCAGAGGCACAGACAGGTTTAATAACTCACACAAGGTCACCCAGCTGGCAGAGCAGTCTTGTTCCTAACTTTACTCACTGCAATGATTGTGAGATCCACTTTCGAAGCAGTACTTTTATTGCAGTAGGAGAACATGACAATGAAGACGGTTGTGCTGACATGAGTTGTAAATTATTTTCCTTTAATGTTGGTAGGGCCCTAAAATTCTTGTTCACTCCTAAGTCAGCTTATGTAGTCCAAGTGCAGATGCAGCTTCTGGGAGCAGCATCCGTGGGCCTCCATGGAGCGCTGCTGAGTGCAGAAAGTTGATAACGAAAGGAAGTTTGCGTGCAGATCAGTAAAATAAGCTGTGCAGATGTGCGCATTACAGACATGTGAAGGCGATTGCCACTTAGTTCTGCCCTGCTGGGTTTTCCTGGTTGAAATCTTTTATATGCTGTGCTGCATATCGTGAATACTTTTTTTTTTTTTTTTTTTGCCAGTAGTGGGAATTGAACTCAGAACTTTTGTACCAAGCCGTATTTCCAACCCTTTTTAACTTTTTAATTTCAAGACAGATAAGCTGTCTCTGTGGGACTAGAACTTGTGACCCTCTGCCTCTAGGAGTGCTGGAGTTACTGTGTACCCCAAGCCCTGGCTTCTCAAGAGCACTTTCTTAATCAGAAGACATTAGGTTTTGTTAAACAATACCTTTCGCATTTGTACTAAAATCAACCTCTGAAACCTTACTTCACCCTGAGAAACAGCATTTATGAAGGAAAAGGCAGATCGTGTCTGTGGGGGGCTGGTATATTCTATCCCTTCTCCCTGTGAGGACCACACCAGTACAGTACGTTGCGTGCCGTATGTGCGCTTTGGTGTCCACGACTGTGGCAGGTCCACGCGTTACTCCCTGCCTGTCTCCCAGCTGCGCTTCCAATAATGTGCCAATCAGCATAATGATGCTGAATGGACTTTAATGGCTTTACTCTATGAATTAGTGACTCACAGGCCTCTTCTTCCCATCCGAATCTGGGTCTACTAGGATTTAGTGCCTGTCTGGTGTTCTTAGCCATGGCCTGGGGCCCAGCCAGACGCGTAAGTAGTCTAATGCACTAAGAAGCCTCCAGCCCACGCACCCACCGCAGACTGTGCTGGTCAAATACCAGCATAATGGAAGTAACCCTGGAAGTGCCATCCTGTGCAGACTGATTAGCAATATGGCAACCCGTGCAGATACGCACGTTAGGCTGGGCCCCCACTCCACCACCTCGGATGGAGGAGCCCTTACTGAAGAGATGCCCTGCAAAGGCGTGGATGTGGTTAAGGGGATCCGGCAGCATGTTGTGGACTGCATTGCACTGGCAAGATTAGAGCCTTGTGGGGCACAAGGAGGCTTGTGCTCCCCAAAACCAGAGAGAGAGACCTGAAGGTCGGGGTGAAGGAACTGTGAATGTGGGCACAGGACAGCAGCCACCAGCAGGGAGGGACAGGGCACCCGCGACCTGGCCTTGCTGTCTTGCTCGCCAGTCCAGTCCATTGGGAGGTGTGGGGGTGTGTGGAAGATTAGGATCCCAGGGCTGTGCAGCGTAGCACAGTCCCTTGGGTAACTCACCGAGTTCAGCCCTCCTACCACGAGCGCTCATGTCTGAGAGCGTCCAAAAGAGAGCACAGGCTGCGATTAGGGAGGTGGCGTTTCAGGAACCCAGCTCCGGCCCGCATGGCGGCGAGTGCCCGTGACCTTAGCACTCAGCAGGCTGAGGCAGAAGGGTCTCGAAGAGCTTAAGGCCAGCCTGGGGTGCTGGAGAGACCCTGTCTCCAAAAACAAATAAAATAAAATAAAATAAAAGATTAAAAAAAATATTTAAAAACAGGGGAGAAAGGAACGCAGCTACGATACGCTTGCATTCTAAGATGCCTGGACTAGACTGTGACATTGCTAGAAGATGATCACTGTGAAAGTCTAAACGGAAGCCAACTTTCCCTTTGCCATGTGCTTAAAGAGAGGTTTCTGCGCACCCCAGGTTTGGCTGTTCGCTGTGCGCTCCCTGGCTTTGTTCATTCACTCAGCCCACAGATCCTTATTAATCATTTTCAAGGTGCTGCCCCCACTGCACTAGGGATTAATGACAGAGGAGCTAAAGCTCAGGCAGGATCCCTGTTCTTCTTGTCCCTCTCTTTCATGTGGGCGGTGAAAGGTAGGTAGCATACAGCGGGACAGTTCCGACAGTGACAGATGAAAGGAGCTAATGCAGGGGATGAAGGACAGTGAGGCATGGGGCAGAGAGCGGCGAGGAGCTTAGCTGTCCCCTCCACGCTTGCAGAGGGTCTGGGGCATGCACAGGTGGTGGCGGAGCAGCACGAGGCAGGGGACAACGGGTAGAGGCCCTGGCGATGAGGTAAGACAAGAGAACGGCGATGTGTCTCAGATGCCCCTGGTGACTATAGGGCTTGGGTTATCAAGAGATGACACAGACAGGGAGACCCTAGATTTAGAAGGCAGAGCCTGGGGAGGAGGCAGGGAAAGCAGAAACGTGCAGGGGTGCAGCTTTCCTTTCTCGGGCCACGAGGGCCCCATGTTCCTTGCAAGGTGAGCCTGAGAGATAGGAGATAGTCCATTTTCAATGTTCTTTTAGCTCATGGTTTTAGTTAAGCATGTATCCATCATGAGCTTAGAGGCATTGCTCTTACACACATGTGATTTAAATGTTTTATTCAGTCTTCCTTAACTGACATGCTTTTTAATTCATCAGACTCCCTAGCAGCTCAAGCAGTTTTGAATTCACCTCTTGCACTCCCATCTGTCAGTTTCAAATCTGGAGGGCAGGGATTAGATCACTGTAATAAGAGGACCCCAAAATACAGTGTTCAGAACTAGACAGATGTTTATTTGTGTCTTGCAAGGTAGTCTGTAGGTGTTTGGATGCTCTGGGCTGGTAGGCAGCTAGGCCATTGTCACTGTTCCTCTCTGGGGTTCAGAGTGGCTGGCACCAACTGGCAGAGAGGCGGGGAGGGAGCAGGGGGCACCCAGGCACACATTTGAGGGTCAGGATGAAGCGGTGCCACGTGTCATTTCCAATTATATCCCAGGACATCTTAGTCAAATAGACACCTGTTATTACAGAAGGAAAGAATGGAGGCAGGCAATAGTGAATGCCAGCAGACTGTCACAGTATCCCCCACGTAGCATGGGGACAGCTGCTGTAGGTGTGCAAAAGTATCCCTTACTCTCCAAGGATATTCAGACCCTGAGCTCAGCCAGGGGGTGAGACAGGGTTCTGTGAGTGAGCCACTGACTGTGTCACTCACTACTGAAGTGATTTGGAGTTGGGGGTGTGTTCCTACCTCAGGAATAGTTAGAACACCTGCTTTCCCGTTTCTCTGTCGCTTTCATTTTAAACCGTCTGGTCAGTTGATCTCTGAAGGCCACCAAGACTAGCACAGACTGGAGCCACTTGAGACTGATGTGTCTTTTTTTAAATGCCACTTTTTGTTCAAAGAAGGTAGTTAGGAGAGAGCCCTACAATAAGAGGCCTTGGAGAGACTCTAATGGAAGGGGACCTCTTTTCAGAGAGGTGATTGTGGGAGGAAAAAACACCTGGTAGTTAGACTCTGAGCCAGGCAGGGTAGGGTCACCTGCACAGCAGGGGTAGGGAGGGGACTTGGTGGGAGAAAGCCTTTATTTTCTGTCGTAAGGAAATGTTTTATTCTTTAGCTTATGGGGAAAAAATAGCTTCTCACATTGCTGAGAGATTCATAAAAGATGTGAGATACATACCACAGTAGTCACCACATGAGACTGCCCAGGACTGAACACTAACTACCTGCATCTTCTTCTCAGGACTCTCACTCAGTGTCGGACTAGAGGCTGCTTCAGTAGGGACAGTGTTTCCCCGTCGTGGCGTGTGTGCCCAGTGCCAATCACTGGCATTACTGGCGTAAAATGAAGAACGAGAAGAGTTTACAAATAACACAGTTTAGTATTCCCTCAGCATCCTGGGTGCATTGTCCTATTTTCACCGTGGGTTCCTCATTAGTAAGAATTGTCCTGAGGTAGCAGAGAGCTCTGGTGAAAGCCCAAGAAATGTGTTTACTTCAATAAAGCTCCTGTGTGGAACACATCCTCCTTCCCTTGTTCCAGAGAGCCCTCCCTTCAGCCCTTTCCCCTGCAGGGGAACAGAGCGCCTTGCTCCCCCTTCTAGGCCATGCTGGGGAATGCCTTGCATATTTAAATAGCTGAAATTCATGAAGAACTCGAGCATTTTGCTCAAAATGTCACATGCTTGCCATTACATTTAGAGTTATGTGGTGGCGGTGCTGTAATTTTTTTGCATGCTTATTGGAGTATTACAGTCAACATAGAAAATTTTACACGTGTTGTTCCAAAATTGTCAAAGAATTAGCATTCATGGCTGTGTAGGCATTTAGTTCTATTTTACCATTTGGTATTTTTTCCAATGCTTTGTGTCCATTCATGAGGGCATTCATTTCAAATGCTGCAGTCGCCAGGGAGAAGGCCCTGTGTTCTTCCCTGATAGGCCAGCTCTCTCTCTGCCTCCTGTTGCTATGGTGCCCAGCAGAGTAACTTCCTTGCCCTGCACATGCAGGAGGCTCAGTCTCCATGGATACCCCACTCTGAGACTGTACTCTACAGAGAGAGGAGCTGCACACTCTGTATTTCTGCAGAAGACATACCCCAGCCTTTGGTGGGAGGCTGTTTGCAGAGGCAGTGTTTGCCATGAAAGTCTACGGAGCTTACCTTCTAAGTAAGTAGTAATACTCACAGCAAGCAAATAATTATATTGGATCACAAAGGATATGCTTTTCATAATGTGTATGTGTGTATGCATGTGTGTGTATGTAGGTATGCATGTGTGTATGTGTGTGTAGGTATGCCTGTGTGCACGTGTGTGTGTGTGTGTGTGTGTGTGTGTGTGTGTGTGTGAGTTGTAGTAGGTTGAAAAATGTTTATGGAAGACAAATTTTCAACTCCACATTTTAGATATTCTGAATGTGGTTAAAAAATCTCTCAACTATGCACGTATATTGTTTCATCTACTCCTGGTTGTCTGTGAATCTGTTTGCATAATTTTATGCAAAGAAGAAAAGAAAAGATTGACCACGGATGGTTGTGGTTTGAAGGCTCTTCGCGCCCTGAGCATTGTTTCTTGCATCTGTAAGTACCAGGCACGGCCTTAGCAGTGGCAAGCTAGGGGAATAGGGTACAGCACAATTAAAGCTAATTGGCCCTGCGCACACTTTGCAGAGGGCCTCTGTGTAGGCTAAGATGCGATGCATTTATTATCAAGAGAGGGCCTGCTCATGTGATTAGGCAAAGGAAAGCCCATGTCTATGGGTTCACCATGAAAATTATTCAGATCACATCTCTTAGACTCATTTTAATTTGCTTTTCTCTTGTGGCATCCAATAGAATCTCTAGAATTCTTCCTGTCCATGGAATTGAGATGTGGAGAAACTGTAATCGTGTTAACTGATTCGATCCAACACTCCCTCCTTACTGTGCCTCCCAAGAGCACGAGGGTTGGGTTCCCTCTGTTGGAAAACACAAGTCATCTTCAAGCTCATTTCATCTGCTGGGCAGATGATTAATGCCTGTGGTGTTCAAATTAGTAGAGATAGGAGAAAGACCATACATGTGGTATCTCTCCAACTCCAGTTCTGTACCTTCAAATTGCCAATAGTTGAGGTCTTTAGACTATCTACAGGAGATAGCTGGTATCTAGCAACTACAAACAAAAATCAAGCCAAACATGGGCTCCAGTGGGGATGAGACTGGTGTTTAATCGTGTAAGGGTTGCAGGAGTCATTGTTCTGGGTTGTACATGTCTTCTCTTTTCTATGCTGATGACCATCCACACAGAGCAAAGGTTAATGTTACCCTTTCCAGCAGTTAGTCATGGCTTGTTTTTCCTTTCCCCAAATGATGAAGGCAGGCATCCTCTGTGAATATGAACCTACATATGACTGCTCCATTCCGACTTGGTCTCAGAGGCGGACCTCCAGGCCTGGCTTTAATATTCTATCAATATGCTTTCCATCAATAGACCAAGCAGTGGACACATATGGGTGCCTGGTAAATCCTGCAGAGAGGATGACTTTCAAGACCTGGGAACTATGTCAGTGACATTTTATCTGGGCTTCCCCTCATTATTGGTATAAGGGCTCATCTCCCACTCCCAGGGTGTCTAATGAATTCTCTCTCCCACCTGTCTCTAAGAATAGAAATGTATGAGATTTTTATTCAACCTCGAAATGTTCACACATCTCTAAAATTGTTCCTTCATCTTCACAGTGCAGGTGATAATAGTATGTGTCAGATAAGACTGCCTTGACAGGTCAGTGACATGCTCAATGGCACATGGCATGTAGCAATGTTAGCTGGCTTAGAATTATGACTATTGTGTGTATCATCATTTTTACAACACATATGGGTGAAGGGATCTTTTTAGTGGACAGGTTGAGCATCCTCCATTTGACTCTTTTTCAGCCTGTCAAGTTTCCTAATAAATTCTAAAAACCTGCATGTACTTGGCATTTTGAAGTGAATTGTAGGATTCAATGTACATGAGCACATCTGTATTGCAAGACGAAATATTCAGTAGTTTCTTTCTTCTTTTCTAGAAGTGTGGTTTTATAGTTCGCTGGATGGCCAGACAAAAAGACAATGAAATATTTGTCAGTTGATTTTGCCACCACTACCACAAAGGATATGTAGGATACCAGGTGGAGATGTATGCAAGAATCCAGGCCATCGCAAAATGCTAGCTAATATTTCTGACTCTAAATAGAAATGTGACAGTCAAAATGTGGGTTCAGTTTTTTAATTTCACCTCCTCTCCTGAAAGGGTTCCTGTTCAGAATGCAGCCAGTGGTCTACGTGAGTAAACAATGACTTCATTAAGCTGAAAGTTTGAGGGCTGCTGGGAGAGGAAGACTAGGGAACTGATTGATGAATCCATATTAAAAAAAATAATAATAATACCACACTGGGATTTTTTACTCTTGCACTAATACTGGCTGACATTTGAGCCCAAAACATGTTTGGAAATGCCATATGCGCGGAGCCCACTGGAGCTGATTTTAAAGCTCGTGAAGAGTTGACCTAGATTCTGCCTTGCAGTTTTATTTTAATATCTTCTTTCTGGCATATTCTCTTCCTTCCATCTGTTTGCCTTGGAAAGAGCATGGCACAGGCAGGAAGGGCTACACTGGCGTGTGCGTGGGTCCGGGCCCCTCGTAGCCCGTGCTCTCCTTAGAAGTATCTAGAGATGGGGGCCGTGGAGGCAGCGCAGTTCCACATTCACTGAATGTATTTTGCTAACCATAATTTCCTATGCAGTATCACTCTGGAGATTCAGCTAACATAAATCTTATTTTCTGGTATTTCAGACAAAAATTAAGTCCTTGGCAGCCTCTCTACTAACTTGGCGAGCTTTTTAACCTGCATTGCGTTGGCCTGGGACCCACATGGTGCACACCGTGTGGGTGCAGGGCATGTCAGGAGTTCCTTAGGTGCCCACTTAGGAGACCAGGGTCAGGTCCTTCTGCTGGCCTGTGGCCAGCTCCCTAGGTCTCCACAAGCCGCTCTATTGGCTGAGTCTTTTCCATCCTGCAGCAGCAGGTGGAGGGATGTCCCTGCACCCTAGGCTGTGGGAACATTGTTCAGGGAAACTGGATCTCCCTGGGTCTTTGGCTTCTTGCCCTCACCTCCGAGGCTGAGATAGGCGGCTCTTGCAGGCCTTGGCCAGGAAGATCTGATTTCTGCCCAGACTAGCAGCGGGCCTGGCTGTTCTTGAAAGATGGAGGCTGCACCTGAACCTGATACTGGGTTACTGCCTGACATCCAATGCTTTCCTCCTTGGGGTTAAGGAGAGAAGAGAAGGATCCATGCCGCGGGCTTGGAAGGGAAGCACCAGCTCAAACAGTGCAACAGTTACAGATCTGCAGATTGCACCCTCGTCCTGTAGACTCCCGGGCTCAAAGAAGCTGGGTGGGGAAGGGTTTGCCTGCTCACAGTCTGGTCAGTCACTCTTGAGTTTCCTGGGAATTCTCTGTGCAGTGTTTTCACCCTTCCCTTCCTGGTCAGCTTCAGTCTCCAAACCCAGTAGAGCTACTTTTTTCTTTTTCTTTTTTTTTTTTTTTTTGAGCAAACACTTGTTAACAAGCCAGGCACTGAGGTGCAGCGGTTAACCTCGGGTCCCTGTTTGTGTGGGCTGTGTTTCTGAGGGAAGCACAGGGCTTCCTAAGAGCACAGAGGAGGGCTCTAACCAGCGGGTGGGCCTGAGGGGAGGGGACAGGGCTTGTGATGCAATTCTGAGGCTTACAAAGGCTAAAGCTGGATTTAAGTCTTTAGGGGCTGAGACTTGAAAATTTGAACTTCAAATGCCATTGTTATTAACTGAAACACAGTGTATGTCCTGGGAAGATTTTTTTCTTGTTTACAGTACTCAAGCCTGAACCCAGGACCTTCTCACTGAGCTACATTCCCACCACTTTTTCACTGTGTACTCTAACACAGGGTCTCAGTCACTAAACTGCCCAGATTGGGCTCAAATTTCTGGTTCTCCTGCTTCAGCCTCCCAGAGTGCTGGCATTTTAGACATGTACTCCTGTGCCAGGGCCCTAGAGGGTTTTATAAAGATTATCTTACTGTGGTCACTATATCATGTTTAATGATTATCTTTATTATTTGTTATGTTTTTTAAGATTTTATTTATTTTTATTTTATTTTATTTTATTTACTTAGTACAGGGTCTCACTACACAGCTCAGACTCATAGCAATCCTGTCTCAGCCTCCCCAGTGCTGGGATTACAGGCATGTAGTACTTGGGATTGAACCTGGGTCCTTATGCTCACCAGACAATTGCTTAGGCTTAATGATTATCTTCAGACAATTCTTCATGAGGATGTCAACTTCTTTAGGATGTGCGCCCTGTTTTTCTCTTTCCCCTTCAGTTTATCCTTTCTTTTCCTCTCTCATTCTGTCAAACACCTTCTTATCTTTTGTTTTAATTTACTTTTATTTTTAGCTTCTTTCCTTCGTGTTATTACACATGAAATGGTGCTTACAGTGAGTGCACGCCACATCCACAGAAGCTCCTGGTGGAAGCTGTGCTAGCAAACGCCAGGGACCTTCCTCTCCTCCTGCTCACCTCTCAGCATCACCACCCTGAAGCTGTGCACGGGCCTTTTGCCGTCCCTGTCTCTGCCTTCCTCCCTGGGGGAGCAGCCTTACAATCTGTATCTTATCATTTCCTTGCATTTGAGAAGTAGCTTTACCCCCTTACGTGTGTGCTTGTAAAAATATGGCGAGCATGCAGGCAATGTTTTAAAGCCATGAAGCCTCTTTTCCTTTGCTTTTGTGTTTTTCTTCAGTAGCATACAGAGTAGGGCACAATAGATCCTCAGGAGGTGTTCTTGATGAATGGATGTGATAGCGCCTAGAAGATACTTTCGAGGTTCGCTCTGCCAAGCGCGTCTTGTAGCCCAGCGTCAGTGGGCACACTCCTTTTGGATCTTGTTAGTTTTGTCATGCTGGAATGATTCAGGGTACAGAAACTGGTCAGTACCATGAAGTTGTTCAGGGATATTTTCAAAGTAGCCTTTCCAAAGCCTGTTTGTTTTCAGCTGACTATCAGCCCAGCGCTTTGCAGTAGAACTGAGGAAGGTGATCTTCATTTATTTGTAAGGCTCTACTTTGCATTTTCTGCCCCTTCTACTGTTCTATAGAACATTACAGAGTGGGGAGAAAGGGTTGGAGAAACTGGAGAACATTGCATACCCTTGAATTTGGAAGTTAGCTTATGCTGGGGGTGTGGCCAAGTAGCTGGGTGACCAAAGGGCGGTTGGCCTGGGAACATGCGCTCCAGGTCAGATGTCACGGAAGGAGGGTTGACCTTCTGGGGAAGATTCCAGTGAAAGAGCTGTGAAAACACAGAGCACAGTGCATATGCGGAGTGAAATCCAGCCCTCCGTGTGCCTCGCTTTCTAGATGCCATGAAGCTGATGAGATAGAGATCTGCTTTTGAGAAAGGGGAATGGGTAGAGGGAAGTGTGTGAAAGCGTTTTGTTTAGTACTGTGCATTTTAAGAATTTTCAGTCAGTGGAGAATAGTGTGACGTAGACAGCTGAACTTGTCTCCTGTCACCAGAAGCGGAACATCATGTCTACCTTCAGCAGGTTCGCTCCAGACAGATTCTAGGCTCTGTGGGCCCTCACCAAGCCCACTACAATTGCTCTCCTTAGAGCCTGCCCTTCAGTCCAGAGCCCCATGGGGTATGGCCAGGCCTCCCCCAGACAACACTGCCTGTCCCCTAGTGTGCTGACTCCCCTTTTCTCTCTTCAGCTCCCAGAACACATGTCAGAAAGAAAATGCACCTTCCTGGACCTTCTGCTTCCCAGTTGCTTCGGTTCTCACACTCTGTGCCGATGCCAGAGATTGCCAGAACTGACCCAGCTTGTTTGTTGGATATTCTTGTCATTGCTGCTTACAAAATATTGCCTTAAGGGTTATACAGGGAAGAACAGCACTGATCTTGGGGAATTGCAGTCCATTCACCTTATTCAGCCTTTTTTTTTTCTTTTTTTACAAATTCCTAAGGTAATATGACAGGCAGTTTTTCCTTTCATTCGACTAAGAGCATTCTTGTTTCGTTTTTCTTTCTTTAATTGTGTGGGAAACACACATATCTCCATTCCCCTTATGTGGCTAGCACTGCAGTCAAGTGTGTAGCTAAAGATAAAGGTGTTTATTAATGTTTAACTTGCTTTATGCTTTCAATCCTTTTGCTCAGCTGCCTGGAATTTTACAGGATTTTGAGCTAATGCAGTGAATTTTGTAAACCTGAAAGGTAGGATTCCCACAAGCAGGTACTTTGCCTGACCGTGTGACTGGTCCCCTCACGCCGATGTCACCTGCATTGCTGTCCCACCTCTGGTCTATGCTGCAGGTGCTGCGTCCTGTAGTCCTCAGGAAGCATTGTTCAGATCATGTTACACACATGCAGAGCCCATCTCGACTCCTTCTGTCCTTCTGTGTGGCTGCTCCCCCCTTTTCTATATCCTCAACTTCATGTACTTCATTCAACTCTGTCACCACAGCCTGCCATTTTGGCTGCCTTTTCTCATCGGATCACTATAATCCTTTAAACAAGGGCCTGAATGTATTCCTCATCTGCCCTGTGTTTTCCATCCAGCAAGTTGTTCTGGGGGATTTTTATTTTCTTATTGCTGTCTTTTTTCTCTTTTCTTTTCACGCTGAAGATTGAACCAGGTCCTCTGCACTGAGCTGAGTCCCCAGCCCTTTTTCCCTTTCATGTTTGAGGCAAGGTCTTGCTAAGTTGTTCAGTTGCCCAGACTGGACTCAGGCTTGTGTTCCTCCTGCGTCCTCCTCGCAGTGAGTACGTGGACTCTAGGCATGCAGCATCGCACCTGCCTGTGGCATGGGCCAGCTCGCTTGCGCACCTCTAACACTGACTGCTTACTTTCCGCCTCGCGCTCCAGACCCAGCCCAAGTGGCACCTGGTCCATCAGCGTCCCTTCACTCCCTCCGCCTCATCCTATCTAAGTGTCTTCTGCTTGGCCCCAGGGACCCCCTCTCTGCATTGCATCCTTCATGCGCTTCCAGCCCTGCTCTCTGTGTTGTCAGATTCTAGTCTCTGACATCAAATACCTAATAACACTGTCACAGAAGAGCAGAGGCTTGTGTTGGCTCGCGGTCTCGGAGGCTTCAGGCCATGGTCGCCTGTTTCCTCGCTGTGGGCCTGTGACGAAGCAGAAAGCCATGGTGGGGAGCACATGGCAGAGAATGCTGCTTGCCTAGGACAGCTGGAAAGCAGGAAGCCAGTGAAAAGCACAGGCTTCCTCCTGCCTTGGCTCCACCTGAGCCCCCACCTTCCTCACAGGACCACTCACCTTTGGGCAGGTCTCCTCCCTCACCTCACTGTCTCCGTGCTTGGTCACCCTGGAACACTGGCATGTCCTTCCCTCATTTCCTTGCTGTTTCCCCCTCCAGGCAAGTCAGAGGTCCACAGCACAGCCGTGGCACTCAGCTGCTGCTTGAAGATCCTGAATCTGGGAACGGTGTTCTCCACACCTCTCCCCCGCGTGATCCCTGAGCACAGAGCCAGGCCCTGTGCATTCCTCAATCTTGTCATCCTGGTTTCCGCTGCTTAGATCTTTGTGAGGCGCTGTTGTGAGGCACCAGGCAGAGAGGGCAGTGAGGAGGTAGCCCTACTGCTGACTAGCTCTGAGGCTTGGGCCACGTTCGTCACCCTCAGAACCTCCATTTCCTCGTCTTTACCCTGTGTGTCTTTGGGAGCAGGTGTGGAGTTGACCGAGGCTCAGAGTTCACAGTGGTCAGGAGCGCTATTATCTGACTCTCATTGGCTGAATTCATATGCCCTCAGGGTTTCAGTAATCTGCAGCCTGCTGTGGGGACCCAGCTTCTGTGTTTTCATTCCTGTCATTACTTAAGCATGTGAAATGGGACAAGGACGAGGGCAGAGTGAGGTGACACATTCTAGGTTGCTGAGGATGTGACAGTATCCTCAAGTGCTGAGCCAGACAGCCATAAAGGACACACGTGTCAGCCATCTTCATAGCAGGATCCAGAGTGTTTGTATCCAATGTCTGCCGGACCCAGATACACATGATGGGTATGGCCATCATAACTGTGTCAGAAAAGGATTGGGAACTGTCTTTTCCATCCAGCAGTGAATGCCTGCTGGCTCCTGGCCTTATTTAGGAACTTGGAAAACATTTTACTGGTGATCACCACAAGCCCGAGCAGTTTGTGATTTCCAGAATTGAGTTTTCTCTGTGTTAATATAATGACAACCTGTGTACTCTGTCGATTTGCAACCTGCTTGCTCCTTTTCTTTGAGATCTCTCAAACCTGTTGTCCCTGCTTCTTTCACAACCTTGCTTCCCACACTCGCTGATACCCTTGCGTTCTGCTGAAGGGCAGGCACCATGTTGGCTCTGGAGGTGTAGCGAGGAGAGGACAGAGGTCTCTCCAGCCTGCCTGGTTTGTCTTGTTGGTACCCTGGGCTGCAACATGAGGTTTAGGAGATCTGTGCATGTAGGATAGAGGTAGGGATAGAAGGAACACTTCTGATACATTGCAGAGAACGTCAGTTTGTCAGTTCAGCCTAAAGGAAAAAGAGGAAACCCCTTCCCGGTACATTGCTGAATGTCAGTGGAGCACAGCCTCTAACGCCATGAAAGCTTTCATGGCAACAGCACCTACTAAGCGCTAAACCCTGCTTTAGTTACCCGGATGCATTGAAGAGCAAGTCCTCCTGGGAAACGTGCCAGAGCAAATAGACCATTACAGGGCAGTGTGGTAAGTGCTTGTAAAAGCCCGGCTGAGTCAGTGCATGAAGGAGGGGCACTGCATCCTTTCTTGAAGGAGGTGAATGAAGGTCAAGGCTAACCTGAGACTGCAAAAAGAGATCACAGTGAGCCAGGCCTGGAGGGGAAGACAGAAATCCTGGTAGAGAGGACAGCAGATGTCGTGCCACCCTCCGGAAGGGGTTCTGCTGGCCAGGGCGAGGTGTAGTGGGGCAGGCTGAAGAGACTGCAAAGAGCTTGCCAGATGGCGCTACGGAGTGAGGATTTTGTCCTACGGCACAGGTACCACAGAAGGGCTTCAAAGGGGCAAAGGCCTAATGAGGCCTATGTTCTGGAGCAGGGTGGAGGACAGAGCACTCAGGGCCAATCCCAGCAGCGGGGCAGCCCCCTGGGAGGCTGTTTGGTAACTGTGGGTGAGTGATTCTGAGGGGCTCTAGGGTAGCCCTTGGGACAGGAGGAGCAAGCAGAGCAGAAGACAGGGTGAAGCCACTGATGACAGTTTTTAATGACAGCCTGTGAACCAGAGCCCTTCACTGTAATGGTTCTTCACCTTTCCTGTAAGTGAAAGCTCTCCTAGGACATTTGAGAAAGAGGAGGGAGGCGCTGCCTTGGAGAAACTTTCAATTGGCAGCTCTGGAGAATGAGTCAGGAATCTATGGTTTTGGTGACCACGTTGTGGTCGTCAGACCACGAGCGACTCCCATTTGATGTCCCAACATGGCCCTGTTTCTTTTTAGTATGTTTACACTATGTTAACCTTTTGCCCAAGAATGGAGATTCAGTTCTGTCATCTTTGCTGGAAGTAACTGAATGGCTCAGCTCCAACCAGGGCGTCTTCTTGCTGGTGTGCTTGGCACTCACTAACTGATTGTTGTGTGGTCAGGGACAAAGAGCGTAATGGGGGCCATCTTTTGGGGATCCCTGTTGTAGATTCCTTAGAAGTGAACCTTAAAGGTTTCCCCATGGCCTTTGCAAGAGCAAACAAGAAGACACCACAGAGAAGAGGATTTCCCCCCAGCACCATGTGGGTACATTATTTAGTATTGAAGATTTATATTGAGGCCTTTATTGCTGTGCTGTTTCCCATCCAAGTGTCACCAATTCTGAGCTGTGTGACTTTCAGTGAGCCACCGGCTGCCTCCTGTGCTTATCTATGAAATGAGAATACCAATTGTGTGTGCCTCGCAGTGTGACGTGAAGATGCAATGGGAACGTGTATTTTGTGCCATGCATGTCTAGCACTGTGTTCTTCACTTGCATTAGTCAGCTTTTCCATTGCTAGCACAAAATACCTGATGCTCACAAGTATCCAGGAAAGAGAGGGTTGTTTCGGCTTACGGTTTCAGAGGGGTTACTCTATGGTAGGCTCTAAGGCACCATCATGGAAGGGTATGGCAGAAGACAGTTGCTGCACACATGGCACCTGGGGAGGAGAGAGAACAGGAAAACGCAGAGAGAGAGAGAGGCTGGGGACAGGAACACAGACAGCCTTCCACCTCCCTGGCCCCTTTCCTCCTCCAACCATGCCCTACCTCCTAACGGCACTTTGAACTCTTCACGGATCAATACACCATATGGCAGGCACAGTGCTCCACAATTTGATCACCTTCCGAAAGCCCTGCCTTTGAACTCATGAGCCCTCTGGGGGACATTTCAGATCAAGCCATGACACTTGTCACAACTTAGACATTTAATAAACTTTATCTTCTCAAGACACATTAATTCCTTTTTAGGTCTATAGTGCCATGGTGCAAAAATTTGCAGGGAAACTTTCATGGCACACTGACTGAACACAGGGACACGTGGCCTAATAATGAGGACAGATACTAACTGTGTTCTTTCAGAGAAAGATTATGACATTTGATCATTAAAACAACCCAATAAAGAAGCCACTCCTTTTTTCCCTTTTAGAGTAAGGAACTGAGGCACATTGAAATCAGGCAGTTGCCTGAGGTCACCATTAAGTGAAAGAATAGACACCTGCACCCTGGCCATGCTGGGGTGCAACCTATTCTTAAACCCAGTGCTGGAATGCATTTTGGGGCCAGGGATCTGGCTCAGTGGTACAGTTCTTGCCTTGGAATGTGTTTAGCCAATTATGTGAAGCATAGTTAGTAGTACTCAGTGTTATGCCAAGTAAGTTAAGCAGTTGGCTCACTTTGGCTGTGGAATGTGTAAGAAACAACTCCCAGAATGGATACTACAGCTTGTGTCTTTATTTTAAATAGTAGGCAAGCCTTCTGCACCCGCTCTGTCAGCGCCAGCCTCTGAGAAAGTTGTGGCAGGCAGGATCTTGGGAAGAGGAGTGCTTCAACGTGGTGATTGTCAAACCTGAGTCCCATAGCTGCAGGGCTCATTGAAGCCTATGGTACCAGCCACCCCTGCATAGGACTTATTTAACGTCACAAAAAAACACTTCAGTGAGCAACACATTCCCAGGGGATGCTGGAGCACTTTGAAATGGCAAACTATTACCTCATTAGATGCATAGATAACAATCAGAGGGCAGAAATCTTTGCTTCACTTTTAACAGTGCCCAAGCAGGACAATTGTCTGCTCCTATGGACTTTTACACAGGGCCTGCTGTAGAGATCAGATGTTTCCACATTGGCAGCTTGAGCCCAGTGCTTGAACTTAAAACTGGGAACAAGTCTGGGGCTGGAGTTGGGCTGAGTGCCGTATGCACAGCCTTGTGACCTCACCTCCCTCCTTAAGTGAGGCTGTGGGCACCCAGTCCCTGGGCCATCCTCTCACGTACAATCACCACAAGCGGCAGAGTCATGGAGTGATCTCAACTTAGTCTAGCAGAGGATCAGGTAATGGTGGATGTTTTAGGACCACGCAAGATCAGAACTATCACAGGGTGAGGACTTACCTTAGCTCAGTGGGACCCTGGACTTAGGAGAGGTTAAAGAGAGTTTTAACTTCTGGTTATTTTACAATGAAAGAGAGAGAGATATAAGGATAAGTGACCCACAGTGCTGTTTTGTGTGTGTGTTTCATGGGGGCATTTATTGCATAAAAATGGACCTGATCTAGTTTTTTTTTCTTAGAGATTTGTGCCCTTGGAAATGAAAATAGCTGTTTGTAAGTATGGTAAATTGAACTAAGTGACTGGAATAAATCCATCCCACTTTCTCATCCTCAGGAGAATGGAGGAATAAATCAGGGTATAAATCATACACTGAAATATTATATAGTAGGCAAATGAATGCAGTTCAGTTATATGGAGAATTATATTAATATCCTATTTGTGTGTGGGAATTATCCTGAAAGATTATGCTCATCATTATGATCTATTCATAAAAAGTAAAAGCAAGATGAATAAAGACAAAAATACTCCACTTTTTAGCAACACCTGTAGCTGTGCTAATTCTTTGTAGGAAATGCTGTACAGGGGAGCGGGTGGGGAAGATGGCAAAGGACGCCTGTCATCTCGCTTCTGTGTTAGGCCATGGTGTCTTCATTCATGCTAACATTAAGCATAAACACATGCATGCCAATCAGTCGGTGAGTGAGTGAACGAAGGATAGTTGGTGTAAAAGCCGAAGATGATGATCACTCTAGCTCTGGGTATGTGAAACTCATACTAGGAAAAAGACATGGAGAGAATAGCTTTCTGGATTGCAGAGAAAATAACACGGTGTCGCTCTTGAGTAGGGCGGTAGCAGGCGTGGCTTCCGCACAACCCTCCGTGACCTGAGTCCTCCACGCCAACCCCGGCTCCCTGGGAGAGTGTTGGGGTGGGCAGCAGCTACAGCAGAGGCTATTGGAAGAGTCCTTCCTGCTCCCCGGTCTGCAGAGCCGCTAGTGGACGTGGAGCCCGTGCTTCGTTATCCACCACTCTGGGAGAGGTAATGGGTTCACCGGGTTTTCTCAGAGAAATGAGGTAGAAATGCTGGAGGGCATGAAACTACGTGCCAAGCCTGAAAATTCCCAGCTCTCCCAGTCCCACACATGGCACCAGGGCTGCATGGGAGGAGGATCAGAACCTCGCCCGCCTGGGAGCCCAGGGCCCTGAGCGCTGCCTCCCCTCATCCCTGTCATTGTCTCCCTAGGCAGCTCCCTCCACCCATGCCTTCCCCACCTTGCTGCGCGCTGTGCTCCAAGTCCTGATTATGGGTTTCCACTTGTTGGGACCCAGACGTGGTTCAGAGCGGATGATTCTCAGAAGTAAAATTAAGATAATAGCGATAATGGAACCTGCTTGTCTTCCAGACTGGCAGGCATCGTGTCGTATGCGTTTGACACTTTGATTTCCATTATCCTTCCATCTGCTCTGTGAGATACTTTCAGAGATGAAAGTGAGGTGCAGAAAGGTCAGGTGCCCTCTCCAAGGTCCCACATCTAGTCAGTGGGGCTGCTCTTAAAAAAAAAAAACAAAGAGAATAACTGCATGGAGGTTGAAGATGCAGTCGAGAGAAAACTCTTGCGAAGATTGAAAGGACATCTGGGTGCGGGAAGTGGAGGGGGCAGCCCAAGCTAGTGTGACTCTGTCCCGTGTAAGTGACACAGAGGTGGAGAGCAGAGCTGCTGAGGCGGTCAGGACATGAGCCAGGGTGACACTTGACCTCCATGCGGGTGGTAGGTTCTGAGCTCTCAGGGCTCCCTGGAGGGTGACCAGGAGCCTTGAGCCAATTGCAGACTGTAGTATGTCCCAGAGGAGCTCACAGGGTGGGGACAGAAATGGTGGGGGAGGGGCGTCCAGGCTATTTGGTCCTAAAGCCATTGTTTAAGAAAAAAAAATTATTTTTATCAGTACATACGTGCAGTGCATAAGGAATGCATTTGCCATGGGAGTTGGTGCATGGACAGCGCACATTTAATACTTTTTACCACCACTTTCCCTCCCCTGTTCCACCTCTTTATCTCCTTCCCATTTGCAAAAACTCTGCTTTGAAAGTACAGAAGTGAGATTTTCAAAAAAAGAACTCATTATTTCAGAGATTTCTTGGTTGCCTTGGCAGTGAGTTGTAAATCATATCATCTCTTTGCAGCGAGTGGGAGTTTTCCTTCCATTTAGAACTAGAAATGCAAACTGACAGCACCCCCGTCCTGATAAGCCGGAAGAGCTAACTCCCAAGGGACCCATCCTGTCCCTTCTTTCTGCCTTCTGCTCTGGGCTTCAGGTTGTGGTCATCATAGTCCTGTCTTGACTTGTCAGTGCAGCTGGCACTGAGTCCCCCTGCCTGCCTGCCCCACATGTCAAATCACCCTCTCCCCTTTCTGCCGTGGTGTGGCTGCCCCTCTCTGCACCCACTGCCACCCTCTGGGCCGCCTTTCCCTGCCTTAGGCTTTCCTACCTGACTCACAGGGCAGGCATCTCACTGGGGTAAACATAAATAGAAGCTGCAGGCTTTGCAATGAGCTTTGTGGAAGGGGCTGAAACTCAGGCCCAGGGGTGAAGCTGAGGAGAGGGCGCAGGGAAGGAGCAGGGGAGAATGCGGGCTGTACTGAGGGAAGACGCGCCCTGCCACACTGGGTGCACAAGGCACTCAGGTACAGTGACGTTGGTGACCTGTGGGTGCCAGCCCGAGCTGCCCAGGCCTGTGCCACGGAACGGAGTGGGGGAGGGGCTTGCCTCCAGGCCTGTTTGGTGGGGAAGGCCCTTTGGTGCTGTGGACTCCGCCCAAGGCAGCAGCAGGTGAGAGCTGACAGGATAGCCAGTGCAGCCTGGGCAGCACTGTGACTGTCCCCTTCTGCCAAACGGTGTGTGCACACTGGTTGGCCCTGCTACTTTTAAAATAGCATCGATGAGGACCTCGAGCCATGGGTCAGCCACACAGCATCCCACGGGCTTTGCAAGCCAGTCTTTGTTACATGGGTTGGTTTAGCTGGATCCAACCCAGTCGGAACAGCCTGTGCCCAGCTTTCTATGCAGTAAATCAGGTCCTCTTCACAACCACCGGCAAGTTTGGAATCTGTAGCCTCTTATCTAAAGCAGGGCCTCCCACGGGCAACTGCCCAGAAATTTTGGCTAAATTAAAGTAGCCTTTACAGGATGCATAGGCCCACACTTACAAGGGGAAAGCTAAGGCTTAGAGAGGATTTTAAATTCTGGGCAAGACCAGGCAGCTGGTGAGAGCTAGAGCAAGCTTTGTAGCACCTGCCGCTAGAACGTGTTTACGTTCTCCTTTGTTGAACTCTCTGCACACCCTGCTTGCTTACGGTCCTCTTCTTGGTCAGCAGGTGGACTGTGCGAGCCCAAAACAAAGGCTTGAGCTGGGTGGCGTTGTCCTTGACCTTCTGTCTCTTTTAGGGCTCCTTGCAGTCTCTCTCCATGCCTTTCTCAGAGCGTTAGAGCCACAGGGCTGAAGACTCTGGCCTGTGCGAAGGTGAGTGTGCTCTAGAGCCGCTCTCCTTTCCCTGGGGCGCTCCGAGGGCAGGGTTGGGACCTAAGAGCGACTCTCCGGTTTTCTGGAGCAGTCCACGGGGAGTCTATTTTAGGATTGCCTTTGTTTAGAAGCACCCTATCATGTACACACACACACACACACACACACACACACACACACACACACTAGAGATAGCCACATGCTGACCACTGCCTTAAAGGCTGATGGCACCTCCATTTGTGAAGTGTGACTGTAGAACACACGACCTCAGCAGAAGAAGCGCTTCCTGTTGCGGGTCTTCCCAGGGGAAAGGTGCAAGGTTTCTGAAAAGCCCTCTTCTGGGCCTCAAGCCACGCACCAACGGGTCGAGCTGCAGGAGCAACAGCAGACATTGTGTGCCAGGCACCACGTCTTATGCTTCCGCTGGATGTCAGTGCTTACTATTAATTTCTTCAACTCCAGTTTGCAGATTAAGAAACAGAGGCAGGGCGTGGTGATCACCTTCCCCAAGGCTCCACAGAGGAGCCAAGGTGTGAGCTCCAAAGCTCAGCTCCAAAGCCCTCACAGTACTACACTGCATGCAGTGATTACCTGTGTTAAAAATTACATTTTTTTCTTTTTCTATATTTTAAGACAGGGTCTACAGGGTCTACAGGGTGTATGGGGTCCAGACTCATAGTGATTCTCCTGTTTTCAGCCTTCCAAGAGCTGGGATTACAGGCACGCGCCACCATGCCCAATCTCAATCACCATCTCAGCATGTCCCAGGGGTGGGGCCCGCCAAGTGCACTGGGGATTGAACCCCAGCCGCTGCACTCTGCCTAAGCAGGCACTTTAGTTCACTGAGTTATCAAGCTGGCCCTGAAAATTACATTTTTAAAAGAAGAAACTTGTCCACAAGTTATAGTGTGTCGATGTCTTAGTTACTTTTACTCGTTGCTGGGACAAATACCAGCAACTCAAAATGAAGGAAGGAAAGGTTTATTTAGCTCACAGTTGCTGGAGGTTTCAGTCCATATTCGGCTGGCCTACGGCTGAGTGGAACAGGGCAGAGGGCATCCAGTTCATGGCAGCAGAACAACAACGGGAGCGGAGAGTAATAGCTCTTTAAAAAGTCTCTTTGTGCTCAGTCACTCTGACTGGGTCCATTGTGCCCTAGGGTGGAACCAATCATACCCCAGGATGGGCCCCTGATCCCGCTCTAGGGAGGAGCCAATCATATCCTAGGCAGGCCCAGATCATGCTCCAGGGAGGAACCAATTGTAACACATAATCCTAGTGAATCATGACTCATGTCTCAAACACTAGAAGTCCCCGCCCCATGATTGCATGAGGCTTTGGGTGGGGGACAACTAGACATAAACCATAACAGTCGATTTATATTTTTATGACAAGACTAATAATATACATGGTTAAGAAAATCAGTGACACAGAAAGATAATAAGGTAAAAATAAGAGAAAATGAGTGTCCATTTACAGATCACATTGTCACTCTCAAGGGAAAGTAATATTAATGGATCTTTTCTTTTGACCCCTCAGGAAAAATGTTCCATGCACAGAGCAGGTTTTTTTTTTTTTTTTACCCAGTTGAGCTGCTTACCCACTGTCCCGCATGCTCTTAATCTCAGCTAGTAACGAGGCCTCGGTGCTCTTTCACTTCAACACTAAAGCCATTACTTTTCAAGATGATAGTGTTTCTCTGAGGCTGCTGTACCACCTGGCTTCCCAGTGACAATCACCAGACAATGAGGTGCTCGGCTTAGGTGCTGTTATACAGGATAAGTTCTTAGCAGTACAGTTTTCTTTTCCATGCATATGGTATCAACTTATAGCCTTCAATAGTTTAAATTCACACTCGAAACTATCTTCTGGGGCCAGGGAGATAGCTCAATGGCACAAGTTCCTGCCTGGCAAGTGCAAGGTTGTCAGTTCGAACCCCAGTCCTGCAAAAAACAAACAAACAAACAAACAAAAAACTGTCTTCTTTTCACAAACCCTTAACACATGCTAGCAATTTTTTTTTTTGGCAATATGATAGACAACAAAAGTCTTTTTTCTCACTTTTTCTATGAGTGAGGTTATGAAGCTTTTCATGCCCACTGTCAAATTGTTTTTCCTTTTTCTGTCATCTGCCTATTCATGTTCTTTTCCAATTGTGTTTATTTGTATGAGTATCTTGTTTTTGTTTTTGTTTTAGTTTTTTGGGAGGACCGGGGTTCGAACTCATGACCTTACACTTGCCAGGCAGGCACTTGTGCCACGGAGCTATCTCCCCAGCCCCTATACATGAGTATCTTGTAAAATAAGTAAATTAGCCTTTTTATCGTATATTCTAAGTATTTCAGTGTATTATTGATCTTTGACTTTTTCTATGTGCAACTTTATTTTTATGTGATTAGATCTAACGACAGCAATCATTCACTTGTAAGTATTTTACATTAGAACTTCTCTGTTGCTTCTAAATGTTCACATTTGTATTTCTGAGTACAGGGCAGCTCTAACAGTAGAATGAACTTCAATCCCAATGGAGATCAGTCACTTCTGAACGTATGATGTCAGTAGAAGCTTTTAACAAGTCTGCTGTTTGGAAATGCAAGAAAACCTGTGTGTGTGTGTGTGTGTGTGTTTGCAGCCAGTCTGCTCACCTTTGGATTCAGTATTCCTTTTCTGAGAGAAGTGCTTCTAGGGGTGCAGGGCAGTAGGCTGGAAAGATCAAAGCCAGGTTCTAATTAGTAGGAAAGGACTTCTTGGCTTCCTTGGCAGGACCTGCACACCTTTGCAGCTGAGACTCGCTCTATGAGATCCTCTTTAGAGCGGCTCCTTCTAATGATGTCTGCTGTCATTACCTGGGCCCACTACTCCAGCTGCCCCTCGATGACTATGCTTGGCTTCAGAGAATGTGATTCTTCTCCCTAGAGACTGTTACATGAAAGAGATGTGCAGTGCATGCATGAGTGCGTGCATGTGCATGTGTGTGTGTGTGTGTGTTGGGGTAGGGGGCTGGGGTGAGACAGTGGGCAGCTGGTTCTGTTTTCCTCTTCCTAATTCACTGCCTCTATGTGAGGTAGGGATAGAGATGCTCAGCCTGAATTAATTTGATGACTCTGCAGTGACAAAGGGCAAAGGGAGTTTGGGGTTACTTAAGTCAGTGGTTCACAGTGGTTTGACACAGCTTAGTAGATAGCAGGCTTGTTCTCTTCTCAGAGATGTGGAATATTGTGACTTACAGAGGCTCTGTAATATCCCCAAAGCAAGCAAAAATAATAACGCCCTAAGAGACCAGATTATAGGCAGCGTTTTAAAAATAAGTCTAATTATCAATCTTGGCACATACTCTTGTTTTCCTTTTCCCTCTCTAATCCCCTGCTTTACCATGCATGCCCTGAGTGCTTACCTTATAGTATTACAAAGAAACAATGCCTTTCAGGAGTCTGGCAGCACTGTCAAACAGGAAACCACCAGAACTTCTGGACACCACTGGGCAGAAGTTCTTGATAATGGAAACTGCTTTGTGCTGCAGGAAGCTTAGTCACCAGGATTTGGCGTCACAAAATACCCTAAAGGCCACCAAGTTCAGCCTCCCTGTCCAGTCCAGTCCTGAAACCCCAGCCAAGCAGCTGACCAGAGGCAATTTCCATGAGGGTCAAAGATAAGGATGACTTAGATATCCCTACTTTTAAATTCCTCTTAACTTCTCGAGAACTTTCAATGGCTAAATAATTTTCCGTACTGCATCAGAATATTTCCATTAACCCCAGAGACTTTTCAGTTGGAACACACAATCCCTAGACCACAACGAACTGCTTTGCATGAGTGCCATCTCCATATTCCTGTGGATATCGAACATGTATTAACACTGAGTGTGTAATTTTCCTTTGGTTTAAAGTTCTACTTTTGGAAATTTACAGAGGTAGCAAAAAGGCAAGTATGGACATTTATATGCATGAAGACATCCCTTGAACATCATTCATGGAACAAGAGCCTTCCAAGGAGTCAGGTGGCCTGTATTAGTTTTGTCACCTTATGTGTGTCATTCATCTCTGTCTTGTTTGGAAAGGGACTGAAAATTATCTACTTCATAGGGTCTATATTATCATGAGAAATAAGTAAGAACATGTAAAAAAATTTTAGGATGGTATATAGTATTTGTTTATAATAAAAAAATTTAGAAACACCCTACCTATTCATTCATTTCATTTAAAAATAGGGTATGTTTTAAGATATTCATGTATTAATGGAAAAAACCATAGGTTATGTAATAATGTAAAGATTACCAAAAGTCAAGTATAGTTATGCTTCGGTAATGGAGTTATAGACTTATTTCTCCTTCTTGGCATTGTTTTCTAATTATTTTGCAAAAGAAATATACGGTATTTTCCAAGCTACCTTTGTAATCCCTGCAAAATAATACCAGCTATCATTGTTTTCAGATTTTATGATGGATCAGGTGTTTCTGTAAGCCGCATCATGCATGATAACTGCTCATAGTAACCCTGTGAAGGAGTTGGTATGAGTATCATCCCCTTAGAGCAGGGCTTGCCTGTTAGCTTAGTGGTTTAAGCACCTGCAGGGGCAAACTCAGTGCAGCACAGGGGACCGCGGTTCGATTCCAAGTTCCGCATGCTACACAAGACAGGCCCTGAAGGCAGCCAAAAAAAAAAAAAAAAAAAACCTTCCTTTTAGCAGAGCAGATGAGAAACTGAGCACAGAGAGGTGAGATTCATTTTCTAAAGCCCTCCCCCTGGTACGCAAAGGTGGCATTTGACCAACCACAGCCATCTCCCTCAGGAGCTGTGTGCTTAGGTCAACGCTCTTTGATTTCTGTAGCCATAAGAACTGCACTGAGGCACAGATGCAGTTTAAAGGAACTGAGAGCCTCATGCCTCCTTCTTGTACCTTCATGGCCATCTAACAAACAAGTGGCATTTGGGGGTCTTCAGCCTTTCTCTTAGTGATTTTGCTTAGTGAGTTGGGAAGCTACCTCAGACAACCTACAAAAATCAACTTCCTTCACCAGGAAAAATGTCCCACACCTGTAGTCCTAGCTGAGGCAGGAAGATCACTTGAGCCCAAGCGTTAGAAACCAGCCTGGGCGACACAGTGAGACTGCGCCTTGAAAACAATCAAAATCTTTTTCCAAAGTGTGTTATGATGTATACCAGATGTTCCCCAAGAGCCTCAAGTGCTCATGGGTTGGGTTTTTGGAAAGAGATTGGGTTATGGGGACTTATTCCTGACTTGCTGTTAGGAGTTGGGGGTCTGGTTGGAAGAGGAGGGTCATGGTAGGCGTGACCTGGAAGTACTTATCTCCCTTCCTGGCTCCTCCCATCACTCTGTCTCGCTGCTTCCTGTCTGCCATACCGTGAGCATCATCTTGACCACGCTCTTTCGCCATGCTGCTCCTTCTTTTTATTTTTTTAATTAGCGAAGTAGTTTGAAATGCCTTCATTGGCTGTGTGTCGTACCTAACAATTGCACTCACCTGGGAAGTGGGCGCACGTACACAGCACGTCTCCCTTCCTTTTCATCCTTCCCCCCCCCCCCCCCCCGTGCCTTTCCCACTTCCTTCTGCGCAGTGACTGTAGACTAAAACATGACCTGAAACCCGCCGCAACCCGCCGCACCTTTACACTGCAGGTGTTGGGTATTTTGTCCCAGCAACAAAGAAAATGACTAAGATACTCTATACCTTTAAAAAGAGCTCACTGGCATTTTTTCATTGTATTCACTGAACTGAAACTAGTTTATACTTTTTAAAATCACAAGTTAAAGCTATTGTGAAATAGCATGTGCATTATTTACTACCATATCATTTCAATAATTCTGAATACAACTATGGGTACCCTGTCTGTGGTTCTTGTATTTTTTCAGATGTGCAGAAAATAAGACAGCAGAATGCTGGACTGAAGTAGTCTCAGACCCTGTAAATACCTAAGAGTCAATGTACTAATTCCCAGAAGCAATAAAATATAAAACAAAGCTATCCTTTTAGCTCAGGAAACACAGTTACTGCAGATCAGTGGCATCCAGAGACAGTAAACAGATTTTCAGCTGTTTACTTTCTCTGTTCTAGGATTTCTGTTTTTAGGTGGGCAGTTAAGGAATGAACTATGTATTTTTGTGTGTGTTTTTTTGTGTGTGTTTTTGTGTGTCTTTTAAGGAATGAAAACTGGGTGTTTCCCAGGAATAATTTCACACTAGGAAATAATATTTTAAATTGGTGGCTACAACAGCAGGATATTTGTTTGAAAACTGCCCATATGAATCATGTAATAAGTAACCCAACAATTTGCTAGCAGACAGCGCTGGTTGAATCAGGCCGTCGGGAATCACGTGTTGCTGGGTTGCACTGTCAATCACGGACCCCTGTAAAACACAGGTCAGCCAGTACGTTGCTCAGAAGCAACTCGTCAGGTTGAGGGAGCACCACAAAGCCTGTGCAGCCGAGGAGCAGTAGCTGGTCTGGGTCCTGATGAGTCGCCATCCTCATGCCCCCGTTCTCCTGGGAGCCAGGAGCTGGGAGTCACAGCTGTCATCTGGCCAAGGGGCATCCTCAGCCTCTTTCCCAGAAGAGAATAGAGCTCATGGATGCTGAGGAAAACATTTTTTTTCCTCTCTCTGCTTTGCCACGGTCAGCGTCCTCCTTAGCAGAACTAATGAACTCTGGGGGAGCGAGGTCTGTTTGCTTGTGTGGCATCCTGTACAGCTGCTCACCGTGGCCTGTGAGGAGATGGCAATGTCTAGTTGATTCAGGAACTCCTCTGATCCCTAGTCTCTCTCCCTGCCTTCCTAAGGGGAGAGTATGATGCTGTAGAGGTGCTGAGGGCTTGGGCCTGCAGACTCGTTACATGCAAGCCTTTAACAAATCAGCCTCAACTTTCACAGTAGTGCAAGGGTGAGATTTGTGTCTGTCCTACAGAGTTGTCATAAATAAATGACATCATACAGGACCTAGGATCTAGGGCACTCAACAAGAAATCATTTTATAATTAGCATTCACTGTTTTTAAGTACATCAAGGATTTATTCCTGTTTCCCTAGGCTCAGAAATGGAAGCTCACTGTAGAACAGAAGCACAAAATGTGTCATAATTAACGTAGTCAAACAAAACTATGTACCTGGATTTAATTTCCAAATGCACATACTATGTCTCTCATTGTATAGGTCTTGTTTGATTTCTTTCCATTATTCTCTATTTCTTCGCCCCTCAACCAGTCTTGGAAAATATTCCCATTATTGCTCCTTCAGAACTATGCACTTTTTATCAGAATGAATTCACATTACTATAATCACACACCCAACTGTTATCTGTACTCAGCATGTAACGCTGTCTTCTTAATGTATTAAATAATCCTGGGCCAAAGCTGAGTAAGATTCCAAATGTAAGTATAATTCACAGGTCTCATCTCTGCCATTCTGTTTGAAAAACAAAGCCCCACTCCTGGTAAAAAAAAAAAAAAAAAAAAAAAAAAAAAGTTGCCCATCTTCTTTAATGAAGAACTGAGTCTGTAGTCAGAGAGAGAGAGAGATCTGTAATCAGATAGTGTGGGTGGAAGCGGCTTCAGGGCCCAGACTCCTCTCTGGCAGCTTCCACTAGTTGACTATTGCTCACCTGTCATGCCAGTTCAGCTGTGACTCGCTGCCTGCAGAAGCCTAGAGATAAACTCTCTTTGAAAAACTGCTTTTGAGCAGCTGTGTATGCTTTTCCTTTCACTCACACTCTGGCCTGGCACCTTGTTGGGTGAAAGCCTGTCCCACAGGAGTCGGGCTCCTCTTCCTGCCCAGTGTGGCTCTGTTGCTGGCCCGCTGGAGACGGGCATCTGTGTGCCTCCAGTCTGGCCAGGCCCCAGCAAGGGCTGTGAACTGAGGCCCTTGTGCTTGCTGCTTCTCCCTTCTGCTCTGAGGGAAACACTGAGAGCTTGTAAGCTCCAGGATCCGTGCTGAGCTGGGTGTGACGCAGGAGCAGGGAGGCCTGGCCAGCCCATCCTCCGCCCAGCTTCTTTCCTTTCATGCTTTTCTCCTCCTTGCTGTTTTGCAGGCAGTGAAGCTGATTTCAGTTCCTCGAGCAGCACAGGCAGCATCTCGGCCCCGGAGATCCATATGTCTACGGCAGGAAACAAGCGGTCCACTTTCTCACGCAAGTAGGCGTTGCTTCCAACTCTGTAATAAGATGCTTTGCTTACGTGCAGCTTAGGTTTCTGCAGAACCAACTGGATTACTGTCCACTTATATTTTTCTATTATTCAATGAGACTTTGTTTTTATATTTATAGGGATTTGAGGTTGGTCCTTTTGTTGCCTCACCTGCTGTGGTCATGTGGCTCAGCCACCTCCTGCCCAGCCCAGCCCTTGCCTGGGTGTCCACCCAAGGCTTTCCTTTCCTCCCCTGGGTGTTGTCTGGCCTCTCCCACTCCCACCTGGCTCCCCTTCAGGGGTCTGGCACCTCCTGTGAAGCCTCTGCTTCATGCTAGCTCTCCTCCAGCTGGCCTCCTTTCTTACCTGTATGCAGGAAGCTATGACTCCTGACCACTCCCAGAGCTCTCTCAGGAGGGAGGGAACAGGATGCCAAGTGCCTGGGTATGGGTGGCCACCACTGCAAGAGGCAGCACAGGTCCGGAATGTGTAGGCTCTGGAGCCAGGCCACCTTGGTTTGAGTGCCAACATCACCCTCTACAGGCTGTGTGGCCCAGAGCAAGCGGCTTCGCTTCTCCATGCCTCAGTTTCGTCACCTGTAGCATAAAGCTGTAGGCATGCCTGTCTCCGAGGGTCTCTGACTAGGTCAGGGCGTGGAACACAGCAAGCATAATCAGGGGTTCACCACTGATGTCACTGGAATTGGGGGAGGGACTGTGGGAAAAGAAAAGCACCATTCACGCTGGGTGGGGGTGTCCAAGCCCCCAGATTCTCTGCCTCAACCAGTATCATTATTCATTCACACATTCACTGAGCATCACTGTCAAATAGAATTTGGAGATAAGGCAGAAAGCAAAACTTGATGAAAACTGTGTTCACTTTAATAGGGCAAGAAAGACAACAAATAGATTATTAATTATTTTTAAAATTACGCAGGGAATGCCTATCAAGGGTAATGAACCACGTGGCATATTCTAGATGAGTTGGTCCCAGGGTCCTGTGTGATGATGCAGGCACCCAGCAGGGACCAATAGGAGGGTTAGAGCGAGCACACCCCGCCTGGGACACTCATTATCTTCTGACTTGGTGTCACATGACTGTCCTGGGCTACAAGGTCCAAATTCGTACAACAGGATTAGGCTGTATGATTTGCAAGGGTCCCCCTGGAGAAAGGACGTGCAGTTTCTAAAAGCTTACAATTCCGCGACTTGGCAGACACAACTTCCATCTGTCTTGGGAAAGAAGAGGGTTTGGCTGATGTTTGCAAAGGGACCTGAGACAGCCCCAGTGTAGAGTACTGCTGAAAAGAAAGCTGAAGCCAGAAGGATTTGTAAGGCAACAGGGAAGTTCACAGTAGAACGCACAATGTCTGTTCCCAAGTCCCTATTTTGTAAACAAAATGCCCCTGAGATCCAAGGCATGAATACAAACACGCTGTGTCAACCACAAGTGGCCTTTGTCTTAGCCATTCCAGAAGTGAGCACCCACCCATGATACTGGGAACCCCAGAACATACCCACAAAAGAAGAAAACAGTTGTGTGAAGGATTTCGGAGGCATTTGGGTTTGTGGTTAAATTCCCAAGTCAGGTCAATAACGTAGGAATTAGAGAAAATATTGTAGTTTGAAATTCATAATTTCTTTAAGTGATGAAAATTGATATGTTAAATATAAAGCAGGTATGTATGATGGTGTGCAAAACAAAACAACACTCATGCGAAAAAAACTAGTGTAGCCAAGCAGTCATCGTCAAGTGATGAGCAACAATATTGAATTGACTCCTCACTTTTCTTTACCTGAGTCAGGCACAGTGTTGTCAGTAGAACTCGGTGATGGAAAAGCGCAGGGAATTGTATGGAGTTCTACAGGACCCAGGGTTGAGGGCAGCTCCCCGAGGAGAGCCTGGTAACCCCTGGCAAGTGCCTGGATCTCTGTACTTGGCCGGTCGCTCCTGTGGCAGAGGAAGGCAGTGCAGGACCAGATGGACATGAGGAGGAGGTGGTGAGGGTACTTGTGGCAGGAGATTGACAGGTGGTCTTGTCTTACAGAAGGCCCACCCTGCCGTTTCTTAGGGATCCTTTTCCTTTAGTTAACACTCACACTAATCTGTTGAGAAGGTGGGTGGGAGGAAGCTGGGGCTTGGAGCAGGCAGACCTGGGCTGGCCTCAGTTAACAGCCTGGTTTCCTATTCTAGGAAATGGGGTCATAGTAGCATCTCTCACTGGGTTCAGAGAGCCAATACCTGTGATGCTCGACAGGGTGTCCAGAACCTAGCAAAAGGGTCAGTAAAGGTTTTCATGTCTCAGTAGTTGTAGAAAAAAAAAAAGATGTGCCGCTGTTGTGATGATGGTGATGGCGAGATGCCATTAGTCTCCTGGAATTTGGGGGGCTCGAAATTCAGAGGTTTTTTTTTTTTTTTTTTTTAATTTTAGGGCAGGATTTACAGGGTGTTCAGGGTCTCACTACTAGATCGGACTCATCGTGATCTGCTTGTTTACAGCCTCCCAAAGCTGGAATTACAGGCGCATGCAACCACGCCCAGCTTCAACTGTCATTTTAGCGCACCCCAGGGGCAGGGCCAGCACAGCAGGCCCAGGGATCAAAACCCCGACCACTGTGCCTGCTTGCAGATGCTTTAATTGGATGAGCTATTTGGCATTTTTTTTTTTTTTTATGTTTAACAATCTTTAATTCAAATGTAAAAGTTCAATACAAGCCATTTACAGGGCTTGGGATTTTTTTTCTTTTAAAAACAAGAATAGAGAAATGCAACAAAATGAGTCTTTCCACTGTTCAGAAACAAGGAAAGGATAGGTCATAGTGCCATAAAGGATGCATTTAACTAAACCCACTTTCACACCTACCAATCTTAGTCCCAATTCCACAATCTTAACACACATTCCTGAATGAAGATTTACAGTTCAGCTTTGCTTACATATCATTTAAAAAATACTTAGCACCAGCTTGCTTCCTGTAATGCCAAGCAAATCATGAACAACATTATATATATATATATATGTAATTTTTTTTAAACGAGACAGTTACCTGTAGAAAGCAGTACTTAGCCTCCAGATTGGAAATGCAGTATTAAGGTGTTTGTGAATTGGTTTGAATTGGCTCTTTTGAGACCTCTTCCCCAGCCTGTAGATGGCCACCGTCTTTACACTGTCTTCTTTCTGCCCATCTGTGTCTGCATTCTAACTGTAAGGACATAGGTTGAACTGAACAAGGGCCCCCATAACTGCCTCAGTGTAAGTTAACTACATCCTCAAAGCCTCATGTCCAAGTGAAGTCACATCCTAAAATCCCTGGAGCTCAGGCTTCAACATGTGGATGTGAGGGAGAGGGGTTCATGGCTCTGCCCACAACCGTAATGAGAGTGGGGGTTCTGGGACATGGCACGGTGACTCAGGCATGTGCTTCAGAGCTTCTTTGCATCATGAAATCAGTGGTAAATCGGTGTATATCACAGCCCCCTGCTAGGGGGGAGAACAAAAGGCAGGGTACCAGGAGGGGACTTCCATAGCCACTGCGTGACATACTTGTTCACCAGTTCAAAGCAATGTTCTCCATCTGTGTAAAGTAGGAGATACTTCTGTAGAAGCAATCTGGATTTCAATCCCAACTCAGCTGTGTGCTCTCGCATGATTTCTCTTTCCTGGACCTTAGAAGTATTAATTGTGCCTGCCCTGGGGAGCAGGGGGGTCATGTGAGATGAAGATGTTCATAAAATGTCTAGAACAGAAGTAGAATCACAGAACATCCTCAGCAAAGGTCCACAGCATAGAATTTCCCAGGTCAAAATATGGGATGGGTCTTCATGATCTTTCCTGACTTGCCAGGGTTAATCCTCCACATGTTTCCTGGTTGCATTAAGAAATGGGGTGACGGGTGTCAGGCTGAGAGGTCGGCATGGAGAAGACCGTGGGTGCCAGAGGCCATGTTCCTCTGAGCCACTCGTGGAGGTCTTCCCAGGCCTGGGCGGCTGAGCTTGGTTTGTCATGAAGCCATCAGCCCATCTGTTCCATATAAAGTGTCCTCTTCTCAGGGAAAGTGAATCCAGTTGGATGGTTTCTAGAGGAAAGAACTTTTAACTTTAGAATGCAGTGGTTTCCTCTTTGTGTGATTTGCACTGAAGGGCTTTGAGGAGGGCAGCACTCGAATTCCTTCTGTGAAAGGACCCTGTGGCCACACAGCCCCCTGCTAGAGGGGAGAGCAAGAGGTAGGGTACCAGGAGGGGACCGTGGCAAGGTTTCAGTACTTAAATAGGAAAGGTTGTGTTAAGTCATTGGGGATGGAAAGAGAAAAATAAGGGGTCAAAATTACTTCTTTTTTTTTCTTTTATGGGCAGCCCTCGTCCCACTGGTGAGCCACCTTAATTTTCTTACCCCAGCATGAACCAAACCCAAATATTCCTCAAGCTAAACAGGTGGGCGGGAACAAAAACCACATCTCCAAGATGAACCCAAGCCAAATCAGTATTTTGTACTACTGTGTTCTTAGCTTGTGGTTGGGATGAATCCAAAACAAGCTTTATGGTCAGAAACTGTTTGAAAAACCAGAGAGAGGGATTCCTTGTGCTTGAGATAGAAGGAAAACCTCTCAGGGAGGGAGCAAGGGGCTGCTTGTGGGAGCCGTGTGTGTCAGTGCCCCTTTCATCTCTAGGAACTGGACTTCCTAAGCAGTGGCTCACAATAGGACTACCTCAGGGCACTGGGCCGCGGAGGCTCCCACCACAGGATGCTAACTTGTGCTGTACTCTCTTCCCAGCCGAGGGCCCCACGGACGGAATAACGGAGCAGCGCCACACAAGGCTGGCAGCAGCCCGCCGTCCCCTCGGGAAAAGGACCTTCTGTCCATGCTGTGCAGGAACCAGCTGAGCCCCGTTAGCATCCATCCAAGTTATGCCCCCTCGTCCCCGAGCAGTAGCAACTCAGGCTCCTACAAGGGAAGCGACTGCAGCCCAGTGATGAGGTGAGACTTCGCCTCTTAATTTCTGCTACTTAGGCCGTCTGATTTGGGAAGCTTTTTTAAAAAAGGAAAAATGTACAACTTTTGCCTTCCTGCCTCATTCTGTAATAAGACACTTTGCTTTCTTTTCCTGCGCTCAGCTAACCTAGGGTTGCTGCAGAGAGTGCAACCACAGTTTCTAATGGGGTTCAGCTGTCCAGGCAGTCACTGCTGCATGGGGAGGAGGAATGGTGCAGCGGCAGGAGGACGGATGGACTCCTCTCCTCCTCATGGACAGAAATCACATATGGGAGCACTCGTTCATTCACGCCAACACCAAACGCTTATTGAGTAACAGTGTTAAGCACTGGGAATGCAGCAATAAAAAACACTGGCCTTGTGCTCTTTGCCCAGACAGGAAGATGTGAATGACAAAATAAAGTCAGATTGCCATGCAGGCAGCTCTTGCTGTGAGCGTATAGAAGGTGCGGAGTGCTCCCAGCAGGCTGGAGGGCTCAGGCTGGGCTCTCTGAGGAAAGAACTGAAGTGACAGCTTAGGGGCCCCTGAGGAGCTAGTGGCATGGGCTAGGAGAGCCGAGCAGTGCCAACTACCAACTGCATACCCGGAGGGCCTTGAGCGCAGGGCCTGGGCGTTGGGCCTGGCCGCAGGCCATCTGGGGTGGTTCACGGGCGTGGGGCAAAATGGCTTGGACAGGGCCCAGCATCCTGGAAGAAGCTGGCAGCACTCCCCCTCCCAGGCATCCCAGGCCTCATTACTCAGCTCCCGTACAGCAGGGATGCCCAGGTCATGGCCAGGCCTGAGAAGGGCCAAGATTCCAGCTGAGGCCGTGTTTGTGGAACATCGAGATCCTCCCTACGGTGCACCCTGGTAAGAGCACAGTAGTTTTGTTCCCTCCAGAAGCAGGAACTTTCCACTTCCATCAAACAAGTACACTCATACCAGGAATTAATCTCAGAACAATCTGAATTCAACTAGTGACAAGCACACTGGTAGGCAGTGGCGCATTGTGTGGAAAGTTAGGTCATCTTGTGCCCTTCCTCCCACCCCTCATTGTCCTTTAATACAAAGCATGCCACTCTGAACAACAGCCCAGGCCTACAGACAACTGTGCATTATTTCACGCGATCAATTCCCGGGATGCAAACAGTCCTACTGCTCCAGGGTCCCCTGCCCCTCCACACGTGCTACTCCATATTCTAAGGGACTGGCAGGTGTGTTACAGCCTGCCTTCTGAAGCGTGCTCATCCGTGGCCGAGGTTCATGGTCCCCAGTACATGACTGCCACTTCTTCTCCAGCTGTCAGCTGGATGGATGTCTTTTTGGGCTGCTATAACAAACACCGTAGATGCGTAACTTAACACGCAACAGAAATGTGCTTCTCGGAGTTCTGAAGACCCAAAGTCTGGGGTCAAGGTGCCAGCCTGGGTCCTAGCGAGGGTTCTCCCTGGGGTTTTAGACAGCCAGTGTCCTCACAAGGTAGAAAAAGGTGGAGAGCCCCCCAAGAGCTCACGAGTGAGGCACAAACTGCATGCATGAGGGCTCTACTTTCATGATTGGTTATGTCCCAAAGACTCATCCTCCAGACCCCTTCACATTGGGGTACTGTGATTCCAACATAGGAATCTGAGGGGAACACAGATGTGTAGTCCACAGGCAAACAGGGATAAAGTCACACCTCTGTCCTTGGCTTGTTTCAGGCGGCCTGGAAGGTACATGTCATGTGGAGAAAATCACGGTGTCAAGCCCCCGAATCCAGAACAGTATTTGACCCCTCTGCAGCAGAAGGAGGTCACAGTGCGGCACCTGAAGACCAAGCTGAAGGAGTCCGAGCGCCGGCTACACGAGAGGTGAGTATGCGGCCCCATGCGGGGGGAGGGGCGCCCAGGGAGCAGGCTCTTTATCCATAAAATGAAATATAAACCCAAACTACATAGAAAAGAAAAAAGTACTGTATTTATTTATTTTTTTGGTCACATTTCTTTAGTCAGTCTCAACAGAGCTATTTTGTGGATATTTGTGATTTGGCTATTTCAACAATTCAGGGGCTTAGAAGGTTAACAAGGACCCTTGGTTTTTTCTGGGTGTGTACAGAGATAATACAGAATTGGGTGTGTTTTCTGCTATTTTTAAGTGGCAGAGACCTGTTCAGGAACAGTCCCACACTTCCAGCAGTGGGTCACCAGGGGCCCCATCGAGCTGTTTATCTCTACAGGAGCACGGCTATGTACCCTGTGGTTCCTGTAAGCTATTTCTGTGCCAAAGGAGAGGTTCGTTATTCTTGGCCAAGCATTAAGGCCAGCAGAATAAACCAGCCCTTGCTTAAGAGATCTTATCTCAGAAAGAAAAGGCCTTTGTCCTCTTGGAGACATGCCAGTATCTCTGCTCAGTGGTTTTCCCTAGAAAATTTTGGGACAGAATAGCAGAGCTCTGAACAGAATAGCTGTGAGCACAGGGTAAGGATATTATTTGGATCCTCTGGGAGCTCAGGGTCTGATTTAGCCTTGTGGCAGCTTGACCTTCTCCAACTGCCCTCTCTGCTGTGTGGGTGAGGAGATGACCCAGAGACCATCTGATAGTAGCACGTGCCTGTAATCCCAATTCTTGCAGCACCAGAAGCTAGAGGATCACATGTTTGAGCCTAGCCTGGACAACTTAGTAACATCTGCCCTCAAAATAAAAAAATTAAAAATGGGGTAGGGATGTAGCTCGATGCGAAGGCCCTGGGTTGAACTACAGTCCAAGGTGGGGGAGTACTTTGGGCAGATAACAGCAGACTGTGAGAAGGGGCATTTCTCATTTGCTCAGTTAATCTGATTCTTCACCTGCCTGAAATAGACTTGAGAGTAAAGCTCATTTCTGGCATGAGTTGGGCTCCACCTTCTGCAAATGTTTGATTTATGATTTAAGGAATTCATGGAAGGGCTTGTATATGCTGGGAGGAGGAAGTATGAAAAAGCAGTAAAACTTGAGAAAATATTGATGCCTACACTTACACACACATTGCTGAGGGCACCTGGGATGTATGAGATTCTGCCTGCCTGGTCTTCATGCCCATGAGCAGTGAGGACACGGACTCACCAACTGTGAGGAAATTTTATGTGAGACAGACTGCCTTGGCAAAGATTGTGAAATAGGTGCCTGTGGAGAATATGAAAAGTAGGATGGAGTCCCTTCTGTGCAGGATGGAGTCATTACCCTCTCACCTGAGAGGAAACAGAAGAAGCAACCTTTTTACAGTCCTTAAAACATGTAACATTTTATAATTTTAAGAATTTAGTCATCACTGGAGTATGACCAATACAGTTTCACAAGGCTAACAGCTATCATTTCCACTGGTCTTTATTAGGTGGTTAAAAGTGAAATGGACTTTTCCTACACAGTGCTTACAGGGATTGCCTGCTGGTTGTGCAGATAAAAAACAGGCTAAGGAACTCTAATCATAAAACTGCTAGGAAACACTGAGTAGAGGTGCTTGACACACACCGTGAGCATGCACAAGAAGGAAGCAGTGGTACCTAGTTGATTCTGATTCTGGTTACTGTCACTATTTTAGCTATTTTACAATTGAAGGCAGATGTTCACAGCTAATGCCTGTCAAAGAAAAACATCCTCAAACTGATATAAAGTGTGTATCTCAAGGGCAGGGGCCGGGGCCCTGGGCCGTGTCTGCAGTGCTTGTTGCCTAGGCCCAGTCTCCTTGTTCCTCACTATGCTTACTTCCCTCCAGGGAATCTGAAATTGTGGAGCTCAAGTCCCAGCTGGCGCGTATGAGAGAAGACTGGATCGAAGAAGAGTGCCACCGGGTGGAAGCCCAGCTGGCCCTCAAAGAAGCCAGGAAAGAGATTAAACAGCTCAAGCAAGTCATCGAGACTATGAGGAACAACTTGGCAGATAAAGATAAAGGCATTCAGAAATACTTTGTGGACATCAACATCCAGAACAAGAAGTTGGAGTCTCTGCTCCAGAGCATGGAGATGGCGCACAGTGGCTCTCTGAGGGATGAACTGTTTCCGTGCGATTCCCCAAAGAAGAGCTTAATGCTGAGAACCCCTTTTGGCAAGATGACGGACAGCTTATCTCTGGAAGAGCAGGTCACAGAGGAGGGGGCTGACAGCGAGCTGCTGGCGGGAGACAGCATGGCTGATGGTGCAGATCTGTTTGATGACATGGCGATAGCCACTGCCACAGAATCTGGTGACCTGGAGCTGGTCCGTTCTACCCCTGAGGCAGAAGTTCTCGAGGTCCTTCCTGTGGTGGTGGGTCAGGGGCTGGGCAGTGTGGTGGTGGAGCAGGCCGTGCAGACCGATGTGCTGCCTTTCAGCCCTGCTGTCTCAGAGCTCATTCAGAGTGTGCTCAAGCTTCAGGACTCCTACTCCTCGAGCTCAGCATCCCCTGATGAATCTGGGACGTCCCCGATGGAGAGCTTCCCGGAGTCCATCTCGGACTTATTGTATGATTTATGTCCAAGAAACCCAAACTCAGCCATCCTTCTGTCTCCTGTGGAGACCCCGTACAGCAAGACGGCTACAGAAGCTCCTGCGAGCCGCCTCATGAGAGAGTTGGATTTTGCGTCCTACACTGCAGAAGAAAGGTTGGATGGAGTCCTCTCTCCATCTCAGGGGACTGTCTCGAGGCAGTACTGGAGCAGCAGTTTTCTCGTGGATCTCCTGGCTGTGGGTGCCCCTGTGGTACCCACTGTGTTGTGGGCATTCAGTACTCAGAGAGGGGGCATAGATCCCGTCTACAACATTGGAGCCTTGCTCCGGGGCTGCTGTGTGGTCGCCCTGCATTCTCTCCGCCGCACCGCCTTCCGTATCAAAACCTAAGTCCAGGTTGTTCCCGTGTGCCAATTTGTCCCGTGTGGCGTTGTGCCAGGTAGAGAAACAGGTCGATCAGTGGCAGTCTCGATTCTGTCGTTTTGCTCCTCGGTATTTGATTTGCACTATAGTTAGTTGAAGCCTGTTCACCGTTTCAAACTGGAGGTATCTTCAAAGGCATGGAGATCTGGTCCCAGTCCGTGTCCCACCAGTGTGGTATAGAAAGCATGCTCATGACCCTGCTGTGTCGTCTAAGGTACCCGTTCTCATCCTAGTGGTTCAGGAAGAGAAAATGCAAAGTTTGCACTTTCAAGACAGCTCCTCCAAGGCTGGCATGTTAGCTCCTTGCTTTGCTTTGTGCCGTTTTAAAATGTGTAACTGTCCCAGCACTCGGATGGTCTTGTGCACAGCACGGACTGTAACCAAAAATAAAACTGTACTTGTGTAACTGGGCTGAAGAAGGCTTGAGTAGCTCTTTAGTGTTGACTTGGGGTGGGTAAGGTTTGAGTGTTTGCAGTTTTTTACTAAATGTAGCTCAAAGTCGTAAATGGCTGTTTGTTCTTAAACCTGTTAATTGATGGAATCGTATGTAAGTTTACAATGTACTAACTTATTTTTTGCTTATTATATATAGTGTTTTACTGAAAATTATCTGTAAGCACACACTTTAGCATGATGAAAATAAGGGTTAGTGTTTTCGTTTAAATAAATGTTTTATCCTCCTACATGCTTGTGAGCTTACTTCTACATAAGATGTGGAGAGTAGACCTTCCATCTTTATCGTATTATTGTAACAGTGGAATTAAAAAAGTAGGAAAGAGAAAATAACAATTAAAGGGACACCTTTTCTATCCTGACTTTATATTTTTTTAGCTTTTTTTTTTTTTGCAGAACCAGGGTTTGAACTCACAACCTTGCACTTCCCAGGCAGGAACTTGTGCCACGGAGCTATCTCCCCGGCCCTCCATCCTCACCTTAAAAACATTTCTGACTAAGAACACTTTCCTTGCTCTCGGCCACACGTTTGTTTGCCCATCTATGTACTCAGCGTGTACACATTACGTCAGGAAAGCTAGGATGATTTCTGAGAAGCTCGCTGGGCACAGGAGCGAGCTCACAGGTACCGCTCCCTTTCCTGCAAGGACAGGGGCTGGGTGGTGAAGAGGTGCTAGTTGGTCCTCCTCACCTCACTCCTCACTCTGGGCTGCGTGACTGGATCAGAGAAAGGGGAGCGTTACGCACACCAGTGGGGCTGCGGTAGGGGCTGGAATGCTGCCAATACAATGAGAAAATACTCATGGACTTGGAACAGAACAGCGATGTGCTTTTTTCCTCTTGACTCTATGCCTCCTATGCGTAGAGCACGCTATATAGGCAAGAATAGAAACAGTGAGACCACGTGAGGGTCCGCCGCTGTGGTGCCCACGAGGCATTAGCACTCCGGAGGTGATGCAGACACAGAACTGAAGATACAGGTTGAAGGCGGAGCCATGTGACTTACTGAGTGACCAGAGATGGAACAGGGTGAAAGGAAGGGAGAAATTTTAAGGATGACTCTTAGGGTTTTGGTTTGAGCAATTAGATGTATGCTAGTGCTGTTTGCTGAGAATGGAAAGCTGTCAAGAGGACGTTTGTCTGTGGAATAAAATTTAGATGTCTACTAAAATAATCTATATGGAGCCATACACTGCACACACCTATAACCCACGCTACTTAGGAGGCTGAAGAAGGAGGATCACAAGTTCAAAACTGGCCTGGGCAATTTAGCAAGACTAAAAAAACAACAGAAGCCATAACTTGGGGATAAAGCCTAGCACATGCAAGGTATGAATTCAATCCCTGATATAAGAGACAGAAAAAAAAAATATGTACTGATTCCAGTTAAGTAGCTGGATATGTGAAAATTGCAGGTGCTATTAGGGAATGTTATAAAATTGGTGGTGTTTCGTTCTGCATAGTATTTAAAACAATGGAAACAGATGAGATTATACCAGGAGGTTGTATGAAAGGCCAAAAACTGAGTCCTGCAGCGCTCCTACATAGGGATGTAAGTGTAAATGTAGGACGAAGCCTCACTAAGCCAGAGAACAGGCAGCCCAGAGGGGAGCAGGACACGAAGCACAGGCGGCACCAGGAACAGCGAGACTCAGGAGCAGCCAGCTGTGTCAGAGCTGCCAACAGAATGAGGAAAAGGTTTCCTCCCCACAGCTGTGACAGCGGGGTCTTCACAACCGTGTCAAAATCACTTCATTTGGAGAGAGGAGGATGCAAGCTGGATTGTGCAGGTTTAACGAAGAGTGAATGGAAGAGAGAAAAGATAAGTGTGTGTGTGCAGCCGCTTGTAAGTTTTACTGTGAAAGTAGACAGGAAAATGAGTTAGAAGCAAGTATGAGGTCAGGGTTTGTGTTTACGTCCATATTGAAAGAAAATCAAAAGGGAAGGAAATTGATGATGGAGGAAAGGAAAAGCAAGATATGCACGTGGAGAGAGGCTGGCCTCTGAGAGGAACGGTTCCTTTTTTTATTTAGATTTATTTATTTGGTACAGGGTCTCACTACGTAGCTCAGACTCGTAGTGATCCTCTCGCTTCACCGCCCCAACACTGGGATCCCAGGCATGCGCCACTATGCCAGGACTTGGTGGCCAGCTCAGCGTGCTCCAGGGCGAGGCCAGCACAGCATGTGGTGCTGGGGATCAAACTGGTCCCTGCACTTGCCTAAGAAGGCACTTACTCTGCTCAGCTATCTCACAGCACTAGTGAAAGCATTTTGAAGAAAAGTGAGAAGCCTGTTTTTGGTGTCTGCTTCTTGGTACAGAAACAAACACAAGCACATGAACTCAGGTACAAAGGATGGAGTCTGGTGAGAAGGAACCTCACAAAACCCACATTCTTGTTACACTGGAGGCAGGTGATCACCAATACGACAGTGTTTTGTTGTCTCAATGTCCCGCACCTTTCTTTGAAAAATAATAATAATAATAATAATAATAATAATAATAATAATAATAATTCGAAGAAAGTAGCTCCTTTAAGACACTAGACCCTGGACATCCTATTCATATTTGAACAAATGTGGACACGGGTATACCAGGGGATGCTGGAGCCATTATTCTCTTTTCTTTCTGCTTCTCTTCTCTGTGCTCCTCTTCCCCTAAGATCTCAGGGCACGTAGTCTGTAGAAAATCACTGCTCTATTCAGTGTAAAATCTCTCACACATAGCCCCTTGGAATAAAGAAAGGGTGGAACACTCTTGACTTCCAGAAGCCTAAGGCGTTGGCTGGTTTTGTGGGGAAGGATGATCGGACTCTATTAAAAAAAACTGCTTCCACGTTGCTGCCAGTAATTTGGGTGCCTCTGAAGCCCAAAGAGGCAGGAAAATGGAAAAAAGGAGTAATTCCACTCTGCTAAACAAACTGCTGTCCCATCCAAGCAAATGTTAAACACTTCCTACAGTTGTGCGCAAATATTCCAATTTATAAGGAAAGATTTTTTCCCAAAGGGATATGTTGACCTTTCCAAGTTGAGCTGTTCAGAAAGGAGAGGGAAAATGCAATGTGCTCACATGCCAAGCATTTCTGACATTTGTGGCAGAAGGAAAAGAAAGCATGCGATTTGCATGTATCACTGGTCCTGCCCAAGCAGTGGGTTCTCCTAGGTTTCTCTCTTGAGAGAGTTTGTCACTGAAAAAGTCTGGGACCATTTCCTACTTCTATTCTGGATCAGTGAGTAGTCTTACAAATCCATTTGTTTCTAATCCTGCCAGGTGAAATGTGCCCACCGAGGCAGGGGCCCAGGCAACCGGCAGCGGGCAGCGGGCAGCGGGCACACTGTGAGCCTGCAGCATTCTCCCAACCATCCGCAAGCATAGTACGCAGAGTAAAGCAAAAAGACTTCTCTCCAGTAATTACTTTCCAATCAGAAGACTTGGCTGCCACACTCGCTCATTTCCCCACAGTTGTGATTATTATGATGACAGCAGTAACTTCAAAGAATTTTCAAATTTACAAAAGGTTTCAACACTATTTAAAAGTACTCATTTAAAGACAAATATCTCAGCAGCATTCAAGTTTGTTCAAAGGTGTATTTCTATAAAAAATTAGGTGAAAGCCTAAACCTTGAATATATAAAACCCAAGTGAAATTTCCAGAATAAGCAAAGTGGCCAGGCCTTGGCATCCGCCTCACCCGTGTCCTTGAACCTCCTTGAAAACTGCCAGTTTGTATAAGATCTCATGTAACCGGGACAGTATCCAAGTTAATGCTAAACACTCAGTTCTCCACTGTCCTAAATGAGTGAGTGTTTAATGGGGTTGTTTTCCAACCCCTCCTCCTCACAATGGTGTTGCCTATGGGTCTAAGTACAAAGAAAACTCGCTTCTGCCTTGGTGGATAGTAACCAGCTGCCAGTCAATGTTCGGGCTCTCCTTGTAAACAAGAGAGATGGCACCACATCCCCTCCTTGGCACCCAAGTACTTCTCCGTGCTTGAAATGTTTGCCAGTTTCTCTTTCCACATTAAACAATAGGTGCTGGCATTTTAAACTGACCTTTAATTCTTCCAAACCAGCACATTACTTCTGGCTCGTTGTCTGTATAGAGAAAATGAAATAGGAAAGCAGGCAATAATTTTCACATCTCTCCCTGAAAAAGTAAATGAAAAACAATCTCTTCTAAATGACTAGGCATGAGCTACTTTCTCCCACTCAGGTCCCCTCCAATCAGGAAAGACTAGGCAATTCCGAAGTCCAGGGGGGGTGCCGAGGCTCACGCAATAACCAAGGCTCTTGTATTTTTGTGCACTTGGAACGCAACTTAAATAAACATCTTTATGCACGTCTTTACTCAGCATTAGTATAAAATTCTGAGTAAAAACTGTTTTAAAAACTGTGCTCTGGAGGTCTAAATGATCTAACAGTGGTAACACTTTTTCCTCTACAAAGTAAGAAATCAGTTCCTTTATTCAACAGGCTTTAAACTGCACAGCTGTAAGAGTGAAGAATTCAAAGTATGATTGAAATATTTTAACAAACAACATTAGCAGCAGTAGTAAATGTCTCATCATGTCTTATAACTAAAACATCCTAAGAGCATATCAACATAACACTGGGGGCACGTCTGAATTTTCTAGGCACGATGATTATTTTGTCACTTTCAGCTATATTTAAACAACACAGATTACTAACTCGTCAAGGAGAAAGGCAGTTTGTAGCAGAAAGGCTCTTAAATAAAATCTGGTCTGTCTATGTGGCCTGTGTCTCATTAAAATTATGATGGAATCAGTGAGATAATTGGCCTATTTTTGCAAATATGCAAATAAAATTATATTTCATTTTGCCTGATTATAGCATCTGACCCAAATATGCTGTGAATACATAATTACATAGCATTTACATTGTTATAGCTGTCGCTCATATGAAAATAAAAACAAAGCTAACTTCTTCCTGTTTAATAAATTCTTAGAAAACACATCAATGCGAGTTCTCTACTATGATTCTTTCTAAATTTTTTATGTGTTTTTAGTTCAGGGTCTACAGGGTCTCACTACACAGCTCAGACTCGTAGTGACCCTCCTGTTTTCAGCCTACCAAGCGATGGAATTATAGCTGAACGCCACCATCCCAGTCTCAGTTGCAGTCTCAGCACGCCCCGGTGGTGGGGCCAGCATGGCATGCTGGGGATAGAACCCTGGCCCCTGCGCCTGCCTAAGCAAGCACTTTAATCCACTGGGCTATCTGGCTGGCCTCCCTACTATAATTTATGACAACATCTTCACTGAGCTTTGCAGATCATAGTTCCAAGTTGTGAGACCTTAGGAATCAGTCTACATAGAACACCCAGTAACAACAGCTCTAGCTTACTATTTTCCCTATTAATTAAGCCACGATTCTCTAAGATTTGACTTCTTTTTCTGTGAAGTGAGTCTGGTAGCTACCTCATGGGATTACTAGAGGCACTAATACAGTCAAAGGTCCAACAGTGACAAGCACACCACCGATTTCTCTCTCCGTGACAAATTCCCAAGATAACCACATTAAAAGGCACAAGGACTTACTCTGCATCGCAGCTTCAGAAGTTTCTGCCCGCCATCACTTGTCCTCATTGCTTCTGGGTCTGTGATGAGGCCGAACATTGTGGCAGGGGGGCACGTGGAGGAAACTGAGTCGTGAAAAGGACAGCATGAGGAGCAAGCATTCTGACATCACCTTCCAGGTCACACCCCAGAGACCTAGCTTAATCCACTTGGCCCCACCTTCCAAGGTCGTACCCTTTCCCAGTACTACCACTGGCTGCAACGTGAGTTGAGGTGAGCACTATTAGGTTCTGGGCCTATTTATGATCCAAATCATAACTGCATATTTAACTTTGACTCTTTCTTACTAAATCTACCAAAAGGTGCACAGAAGTATTTCAGAATCAACTTTCCCCCTTCTTTGCAATAAAAGGACAGTGTATTTTGGACAAGACAGGATGTCCCAATTACCATTTGCTGAGTGTTCATACTAACACATCAGGTCTGTTTATTCTTAAAACCACTCTCCCCATTTATAAAACCACTGGCCACAGCTCTGAGAAGCTACTGAAGTTGTGATCAGATCAACTTATAAGGAAAATCTTACAAAATAGCCATAAAAGTCTACCTGTCTCAGTTACATTTCTCTTGTTGCTGGGACAAAATACTCAACATCCCAAATGAAGGAAAGAAAGGTTTATTTAGCTCACAGTTAGTGGAGGTTTCAGTCCGTACCTGGCTGGCTCCACAGCAGAATGGCATGTGGCAGAGGGCAGCCATTCATGGTGGCAGAAAAGTAGCAAAGAGCAAAGGGAGGAGCAGCAGCTACAGCAGCTCACGAGCCTCTCTCCCCTCCCGATATTGTATTTAGGGTTGTCTGTCCCAGGGCAGGTGTAGCACCCATACCCGTAATCTCTGCATTGGATCATGAGTTAATCATAAATTCTAGAAGACTGCCCCAATGACAGTGTAACACTTGGGGGGGGGGGGGTCCACTAGACACAACCATAACACTCCTGAAAGAGAATGCTGAGGTCACTGTGGATTAGCCAGGCCTGCACTGCTATTTCTCTACAAACCTGCTGGTTGTGAACCAGCAGCCTCAGCAGAAAGTACACAAAGGCAAAACACAGAAATTTGTAGACTGAGAGGGAAGAGGAGAGAGAGGATTTCCTACAGCAGTATATCTTTCTATCTTAGAAGCCTCAGGCCTTTGGTGAAAAAGTATTTTACATGTTTTCAAAAATGTATTCCACTTAGGGCTGATGAGATAGCTCAGCAGACTAAAGCACCTCCTTAGGCAAGTGCAAGGACGGGAGTTCAAATCCCGCCCCCCACTGCCACACCACATGCTGTGTGAGCCCCGCCCCCAGAGCAGGCTGAGCAGGCCAGAGTCCAGGTGTAGTGGTACATGCCTATCTCAGTGCTGGGAAGGCTGAAAGCAGGAGGATCACTACGAGTTCCAGCTGTGTAGTGAGACTCTGCAACAACCAAATACATTAAAAAATAATAATATATAAAATTAATTTATTCCACTTACTAATCATGCCTAATTGCCATGACTCAGGGATGCTCAAAATAAAAAGTAGAAAGCAAAGTTTAAAAAAAGTTTAGTACAGGGGCCGGCGAGATGGTTCAGCGGTCTAAGGCGCCTGCTTAGGAAAGCTCAGGCAACTGCAGGGACTGCGGTTCGATCCCCGGCACCACATGCTGCACCAGCCCCACCACCAGGGCAGGCTGAGCCAGCCATAAAATAAGTAAATAAAGAAACAAACAAACAAGCAAACAAACAAACAAACAAACAAACAAATAAATAAATAAATAAATAAATAAAAAGTTTAGTACAAAAGAAGTCTCTAGCTGTTGCTACAACTATGGAACAGCAACTGAGATCAATGTTAAAAAAGGAAACCATACAAAACAGTTTTCTTTCTATGAGCACAGAGTAACTAAAACAACAAACTAGATAAATGGCAGAAATAAGTTTAAGTTATAAGACAGCATGAAAATACACAGTAAATGTATTTTGAACTTACAGTGTGACATTGCTATTAATCCCTCTCAAAATATTTACCCTTATTTCAAACACATTTATCCCATTATTTTTGTCACTTTCTGAAGCAGTGCTTCACAAAATCTGATCAAAATTACTTTGAATGCTGCTGTCACATGACATGCAATGGACTGGCAGGATCTTAAGGACACTACGGTGTGTTCACCCTCACGCTGTTATGCAGAGATGGACCTCTCCCACTTCTGGCTCTCCCCCAAAGTCAAATGACCGTGAGAGGTAAATATTTTGAATCAAATTAGGACATGGAAGAAACCATGACTAGGCGACTAAAGATACAGTAGGCCTTCAAGTTACAACTGGCCTCACATATGAACAACTTGAGTGGTGACCTGAATTTTAGGTTTAACTTCGGACTAAAATCTTGAGTTATGACCCAAACATAACTGCTAGTGCAGCTGCAAATGAAGACTCATGATGCCGACAATGCATGCGTAACAGTAGGCATGCATCAGTCTGAGTCCAGATGTACTTGATTAGTGTTTTATATGCTTACTACAATTACTACCATCAAAGTGGCCCCGAGAAAGTTAGAAAAGAAACTAAGAAAGGGAGGTAAAGAAAGCAATCACAACTTAAAAAAAAAAAACAAAAACTTTTTTTTAAAAAAGGGTGGCATTCATATGAACAATCTTGCTAGTTTGTACAGCATGTTGAAGCCTGCCATCCTGACAATATTACAGAGAAAAGATGCGTATAAGAAAGCTAGTATTGCTGAAGGTGTTACTCAAATTAGAAAGTCACAATCAACAGCACTGGACAACTTAGAACAGCTACTACTTGTGTGGAGAAACAAAGCAGATGGTAAGTGATAGCCTCAGTCTATAACTTGTGAAAAAGCTGAGGCTATAACTGTAGATATCATAAGGATTAATACATGGAGTGACAATGGTGAAACATTTCATGCCAGTAAACGGTGGATTCAAAATTTTAAAGTGAGACTGAGTTTACAGCATAACTAGGCATGATACAAGAGAGGCCGAAAGTTACATGCACTTCAAAAGGACGACACGGAGAAATGGCTTTTGATCTCATCAAGTTTTCAACTGTGATGAAATTGGCCTTTGCTGGAAGAAAACAGCCAAGAGAATATACATTATCCAGGAAGAGAAGACACTGCCAGGCCACCAGCCCAGTCTGGACAGGCTAACTTTACTGCTATGTGCCAACGTGAGTGGTGACCTCAAGGGAAACTCTGTCTTGGTTTATCACTCTGACAGCCCTAGAGTGTTCAAAAACAAAGTCACGAAGAACAAACTAGGGGTCAGGTGGAGATCTAACGCAAAAGCCTGGGTAACAAGAGTACTTTTCTGGAGTGGATCAGGGAGGCTTTGTGTCCCACTGTTGAGAAATACCTCCAGGACAAAGGTCTGCACTGAAGGCTTTCGCCATGATGGAGCTCACTGCTGCTCACCCACGAGATTTGGAAGAATTGGCCCAAGAATTCCCATAGCTATCAGCTGAGTCGCTCCCACCTTACGTACTCTTCTGCTGCCAGTTTAGGCCACCAGGTTACAGCTATCTTTAAGAATCTGTATACCAAACCTGAAGAGCTTCCAGATGGTCCCAGCTATAGATTTCACCCTTAAAGAGTTCTGGAAGAAACACTACAATATCCTCTCCAGTATGGATAAATCCTGGGTCAGCCTAAGGACTCAGATCTGCCTGGAAAAAAGTGTGGCCTAAAATTATGCAGGAAAACTCTGAAGGCGGTGTAGAGGAGCCTGAGCCTTCAGTTTACCCTGAAGTTGATGATACTGTCACCATAGCAGAGCCCACAGGCCTACAAGCAAACGGTAGTGAAGGCGAGGAACTGGAGGAAGAGCGCTCAGAGGAGTTGTCTGCAGAGGAGCTTCCAGAACTTCTGGGTGAGCAACAGAGGGGCGGCTGAGGAGCTTTCTGAAGAAGAGGAAGAGCATCAGCAATCAGTGCAGCAAGGTTCTTCTTCTGAAATAAAGGAAATCATGAAAAAGCGGACAGAGCTACAAACATGTGTTGAGCAGACCTAGACCGAGAAAAAGCCAACCAATGCATTCACTTGCTTAATGACATCATGTCATGCTACAGAACAGTGTTAAAGACAGAAACAGACAACCTTAGTCCAGTCTTTAGTTCTGAAAATGTTGAGACCTAGTGAGCTCAAAGCACATCCTAGTGGGTTACACTTTCCCAACACAGGGGACACCAGGGTCAGAGTCCTGGTGTTCTTATGGAAGGGGACTTTCCTTCCAAACAGTAACCATCTTTCATTTAACCCTCCCCTTGTGCAAGCCAAAGATGTCAACAGGATGGTGAGTACAGTATGAAATTGTTTCTGGTAAACTAAGCACATTTTAAACATCTTTGATGAATACACTAGGAAAATTATTGTTGTTTCTAGTAAACTCTGCACATTACACAACTCTTTTTATGAGTGCGTTAGATAAGGGGTGCTTTGGGAAGTTCAGAACACATTATGGGTACTTCCATTATTTCTTATGGGAAAATTTTTGCTTTACAACCAACTTGAATTGTGACCAGCCTTCACAAATGAGTTGCGCTCCTAAGCCAAGGGTCCACTGTCCTCATAAAAGAGGACTTCCACAGCTGCTTTAAGAAGTGACAAGATGATGGGGTAAGTTTTTCCAAAGTGGAGAAGTATATGAGAGGGACTGGTGATAATGTGTCCTTTATCGTACGATGTTTTAACGCAAACATTCACTTTACCTTTCAATCAGACCATACGTCACCACATAAAGTATACTTTTCATGGGTCCACCACCTTGATCTGAACTGAAAGCAAGGGCAGAAGCTCTTCCAGAACTATCTGTAGGCCCTTGCTCACTGTTACTCTTCCAACTGGATTTCATGCAGAACCGTTCACCAGTAACTGTCCTATCGGCTTCCACATCTGCTGCAAGATTTTCTTTGGTCAAGGGAACAAAGCACATAGAAATCATTACAAAAATTATACCAAATGTGAACTTTGTAGGATTAAACAACATATTCATGTTAAACAGACCTGGCCTTGATCATTTTTATTATAAAGAATCACTTTAACAAAACAGGGTTTTTAGAATGCTGGCTACGGCTGGGCTTACCCACGGTAGGCACTTGATCCAGAGTACTTGGGAGGCTCAAGCCAGATGTCAGTTTTTTGTCTGTCTGTCTTCATCCAGGAGCAAACTTTACTGTTCTCACTAGAGGCAACTGCATATCAAAACTGAGGAATACAGGTGCATAATTTTACACTGTTCGTCTAAGTTGCAATCAAAAGGAGCCAAGAGGGGTGGTTCAAGTTTCACAGGAGGAAATGTCTACATGAAGAAGATGAAATAAGTCTGAC